>JAVTVY010026015.1:0-11358 GCA_036873755.1 Hanleya hanleyi
GGATAAAATATTTAAAGCAGTGGTGAACTATATATTAAAAACACGTCGCTTCATGTTCAACTAAACTAGACCATTGATATTTTAGCTATGTCATTATAAAGTGATGCGCCATACAAATGTCTACTTGCTTGCTTGTCTTCGGGATACCAGTGGAGGTCCCGGGGGTGAGTCTAGTATGTAGACTGCCATGTATTAATGCTTGCTAGCTTGGCCCTGGGGTGTCAGTTTTGCCTGCCCTTAGGATTGAGTTTAGTGTGACCGTTTGATATTACTAGTCTTTTAGCTTGCACCTGGGGTGTCAGCATTGCCTGGCCCTGGGGGTTGGTTTAGTGACTGGTGTGCATTTTAATTTATATTTTAATGTTATGTGTTTATATCACATGTACTGGTCTTTGGTCTGATTTGTTGAGCATGAAATTATTATACACATATTTTTAACTTAATCATAATACAGTATGATCATCGATAGTCCTTTAAATAAGTGGACATAATTATTGGCTTGTGTCATTTCTGACACGTTCTAAATAATTTGTGTATAATGTTTATATCCATTTCTTGGGTTTATATAGTATTTTATGGCCTTTTTAATCCTGATTTTATCAAAGGGTCGTTGGATTCTTCTATAACTGGTGTACTTGCACTTAGTATTATAATTGCATTCTCTTTTCTTCATCGCCTTCCTGTGGATTAAAATCATAGTAATATATTGCTTAATACATATTCTGTTAGACGGAGGTATCCCAGCAGCCTTTGCGGCGCTCCCTGACAACTACCGCGTGGGCTAAAGTGAAGCATAGCGACGTATTCACTTAGCCCAGGCAGACCGCGCTTCTCGCCGTTAAATCGTATTTCCTCGACGTTTGCGGCTGGTAATCGTTTGGAATCGATAAGATATTATTAATAATGTAACATTTAACAGCTGAAAGGATCAATTGTGTGGTAAAGACTCCAGGAAAGAGTAATAAACAGCTCTAAATAACCCACAACAGTGAGCTACAGGGCGCTTACCCAGCCGTCAAAATCCTGGGGTTAACACAGCGGCAACACCGTTATTGTCGGCATACAGCACGGATAATCTGTTTTAATTCCCCCCGTGAAGCTGTTAAGTATCCATATTCAATGATTGACTTATTAAATGATTAGCATCAGCATGGAGGAGTCTGTATCCGTGGCTTATAACCGTATGGTAAATTTTCTGTATAAACAGTCAATCAATCAATTTTATTTTGATCTTTGGTCTTACGTGTGTTTCTTTATCATGTTGACACTGTGATATCTTGTCTTTGCCTCACCTGGCAGATTATCTGAATATTCGTAACTCATCGTGCTAGTTGTAAATATGGTCTGAGATTGTCATGAAAACTCAGTTTACATATAACCGAAGGAATTTTGCTAAAACAAGTATATATCTGCGTTATTTATCATTTCCTGATCATTAAGTCAATCATTAAATCTGGATAATTAACAGCTTTATAAAAGCAGAAAAAACAGTAACACAGACTACCCATAACGGTGAAGGAATTTTGCTACAAGTATATATGGTACGGTTCAAGATGGCGGCCGAACAGGGTGCACAGTCAACTGGTCTCTCCATGATGGATGAAAATAGGTTATTTACTCTGTGTGAGGTAGGATATAATGACTTTGACAACAGTATTAACGAGAGGGATGATCGTATATCTACGTTTGGCAAGCATGGGATGCAGGGAATGAAGAGACAGCGTGTTAATACCGGAGGTGTGGCGGTCGATGTACCACAGGTAGACCTAGCCACGTTTCAGTCTTTACCTGTTGATGACAAACTGTCACACATGTTTGACAAGCTTATGCAGATCGAAGCCAAACAATACAGTTTGCAGTCACTAGAGAGAAATGTGGAAAAAATTGAACTGGATGTAAATGCACAATATGAACGGTTCAAACTGTTAGAATATAAGTCTATCGATCAGGAAGCTCGAGACAGGAGGAAAAATCTAATATTCAGAGGCATAGCAGAGGAAAAAAATGAGGACTGTTTTGATGCTGTGCGGAATTTCATGTATTATGAACTTGAGCTTGACGACTACATGTACCTGGAAAGGGCACATAGGCTAGGTTCATTTCGGGGCCGTGACCGTAGACCGAGACCAATTATGGTAGCATTCAGGGACTACTACGACACCGACATTGTGATGCAAAACGCCTATAAACTGAAGGGATCAACATATGGGGTGAGTAGAGACTATCCACAAGAAATAGTAAATGCCCGGCGTTTGCTGTGGAGTGATTACAAGGCAGCGAAGCAGAACAGGTATAACAAGGTGTCAATCAGGTACCCGGCAAAATTGGTTATCAATGGTAGTATTGTCCGTGATCTGTTTCCTGATTGGTCACGCGTAATGAGCGGTAATCGGGCCACTCCGGTTACAACGGAACCGCACACGTATAACCAGTTGACAGTCGTCCAGCAGAACTCGGGCAGGCAGGTTGAGGCCAGCAGACAGGATACCCGCCGTCAACCTCCCCATGTTTATCGAACACACGACGAGAACAACGATGTCCGTACTTCGAAGGATTATACGGCACAGCAACATGACAAGGCAGAAGAAACCATACCGATGGAAAGAATGGGAGATGACAGATGTCGCGATCCGACAGGCGCACAAATGCAAGAATGGCAGAGGGAGCGACCATTATTTCAGGAATTGAGATCTGATGTGCCGGTAGGTGTAAATACTTCGATGTCTACACCAAATGAGCAATTTTGTCCATGGGTTGACCCATCACGTTCTAGTGTGTCATCACACGGCCCACAGACAAATGTGCAGGTTGATATACATGCAAGACCTCTCCAGTACAATAACAATCCCGGGGGGCCACCTGTGTCTAACATTAGTGATGCACCTTCCATAATGGAGAATGATCGTTACACTCAGTCGTCATCAACCAGCTAGGCCAGCGGGGAGAGAGTACCTTTGGAAATTAGATGTGCACTCTTAAACATACAGGGTCTTGCAACAAAGAAAACAAACAAACTCTTATGTCCAGAGCTCAAAGCGATATTTAATTCAAACGATGTTGTTATGCTGACAGAAACTTGGACAGTGACCTTGAGGTAGATGGTTTTGAAAACGTCCAGCGACATAGGATTTTGAAGAAAAAGAACGCGAAACGCGACTCGGGTGGCATAGCAATTTACGTGCGGTCCCACTTGGTGGATAAAAATTACGTGGTGAAAGTTGAAGATGATGACATAATTTGGATAAAACTGTCCAGTGCCTCCATTGATCAATCCGAAGACATATTCTTGTGTCTGTGTTATGTTTTACCTGAGGGGTCGAGCAGGCAACCTTTCGTTCAGTCCAGCGTTTTTGACCGAATAGAGCATCGATAGTGAGATTGGATCAGCAGAACTGTAAAATAATTGTTTGTGGTGATTTTAACGCTCGGACTGGTACTGATGCAGACTATGTAATCGATGATGTGTGCCGTGACATCGTTGTCCCAGATGATTACATCCCAGATCGCCCGTTGCCACGCGCTTCTCAAGATGGCGCAAACAAAAATGCGAATGGTAACCGACTGTTGGACTTTTGTAAAATGACTGGTCTCCGCATTGCAAACGGACGATGCGGGGCTGACAATAATGTTGGGAAATTTACCTGTATAACACATCAAGGACAGAGCCTGGTTGACTACGTTCTGATGAAAGATAATGACTTAAAATGTATAAAGGATTTTGATGTCGGGGACCCTAACATATTATCTGATCACTGTTTAATACATTTTTCATTTAGTGTAATATGTGATAAAGAAAAATGCAATTCAGATAATGATGAAGCTTATTTAGATTGCCCCCATAAGTATGTTTGGGAAGAAAGTAAGAGTGAACAATTTTTGAATAATTTACACTCGACCAATATAAAAGAGAAGTTGAATAATTTCATGGAGGACCTGAATAAGGATATCTCTGTTGATGATATTGATGCCAAGGTCAAAACATTTGCACATATCTTAGAAGAATGTGGCACATCTTTTGTCAAACACTGTTTTTTGAATAGAAATGTTAATGATAAGGGTGACGCACCATGGTTTGATGCCCGATGCAATGTAAAACGAGAATATTTTTATGAGAAGTTAAATTTATACAGGGGCAATAACTCCGTAGAAAACCGAGAAAACCTGGTTAAGGCAAGATCTGAATATAAGTCCTTGTTACGGAAATGTAGAGTGGAATACAATGATGTGCAAACTGATAAACTTATATACAAGTACGTTATAAAAATGCAAGAGAATATTGGAAACTTCTAAAAAGTGCAGCAAATTTGCCAAAAAGCAACCGGACTGTTTCCGACTTTGAAAGATATTTTAAAGCCGTTAATAACCCAAATGACCATTTCTTTAATCCTGATGAAGACGCTTGTTTTCTTTATGAACGTTATGTACAGGGCGAAACTCAAGTTATGTTTGCAGAACTGGACTCTGAAATTTCCGTGAATGAAATTATCAGTGCTATAAGTCAGTTGAAGCACAACAAATCTGCCGGTCCGGATATGATTCTAAACGAATTTCTTAAAAAAGGTCAGGATGTACTTTTGCCTGTTCTTGAAAATTTATTTAATGTGATCTTCCATAAAGGATATTTCCCCAGTGAGTGGTCTCTAGGTTATGTCATACCGCTCCATAAGAAGGGTAGCTACAATGAAGCGGAGAATTATAGGGGTATTACTTTATTGAGTAATATTGGAAAACTGTTTACCCGAATTTTGAACAATCGTTTAAATGCCTGGGCAGAGGATTATTCTGTCTATATTGACGCCCAGTCTGGATTTCGTAAAGGGAAAAGTACAGTTGATAGTATATTTGCATTGCACGGAATTATCTCTCATCTGCTAAATAATGGTCAAAAATTATACTGCGCTTTTGTCGATTTTACAAAGGCGTTTGATTATGTTGTTCGTGAAAATTTATGGTTCAAGTTACTCAAAGTGGGAGTTAGAGGAAAAATTCTGAAAATACTTAATAGCATGTATCAAACTGTGAGGTCCAAAGTTAAATATCAGAACATGTTAAGTGAGGATTTCTATTGCTGCACGGGTGTACGGCAAGGGGAATGTCTGTCGCCGTTCCTCTTTGCTATGTACTTAAATGATATTGAAGATGAATTTTATTTGAAAGGAGCTGATGGTATAAACATTGGAGACTTAAAAGTCTTTCTATTATTGTACGCAGATGATATTGTAATATTTGCTAAAGGAGTGGAGAGTTTACAAATTGGTTTAAACACTCTCCACAGCTATTGCTTGGTATGGAGGCTAAAAGTGAACATCAGTAAATCAAATGTTATGGTTTTTAAAAAGGGTGGACGTTTGCCGAAAGATTTACACTTTGTATATGGTAACGAAACAATTGTGATCGTAAATAAATTTACATATTTAGGTACTGTTTTCACTACTGGGGGTGCATTTGCAAATACTCAATTAACTCTTGCTGGGCAAGCACAAAAAGCGATATTCAAATTCGAGAAATACTTGAGCAAATTCGGTGAAGCGTGAATTTATTCACAAGTACGTTGCTTAAAGCGGGCGAATGTTTTGTAAAGACTTTCAAACCAAACAGATTGCGACGTAAAAATAAGTGGTTCGACCGTGAATGTCATAAAGCAAAAGGTAAATGCAGACGATCTCTTAGACTTTTCCGTACAAATAGAAATAATAGATCTTTTCTTAATTATTCTAAGACAAGGAAAACATATAAAGTGCTCAATCAAAACAAGAAAGAAATGTATAAGCAAAAATGTTTAAATACACTCACTGAAAAGATACATGACAAACAATTTTGGTCAATAATGAGGAATATGAGAAAACCAACTGCTGGGAATAATATAGGCAGCCAAAAGTGATTAGACTATTTCAAAAATCTTTTCAACGTAGACGAGACAGAAAATCCAGAAACTAGTACGACTATCCCAGAGCAGAATGCGTCTGACGATATAATTGATGCACCGATAACTGAACAGGAAATAAGGGAGGCAATCCAAACCTTAAAGGGAGGCAAATCGCCTGGTCTGGACCACATTCTCAGTGAATTTTTCAAATGCTCAGTTGAAATATGTATCCCGTATATGGAAAATTTGTTCAACCATATCTTCGATACTGGCGAGTTTCCGGACAAATGGCGTGTCGGCATAATTGTACCAATATTCAAGAGTGGGGTTACTGAAGATCCAAATAATTATAGAGGAATATCCTTATTGAGCATTTTTGGAAAAATCTTTACAACCATTATAAACAAACGTCTTTCAGCATGGGCAGAAGATCAAAATATAATATCAGAGGGGCAAGCGGGGTTCAGGGAGGGTTACTCTACTGTAGATAATATATTTACATTGTTTGCGGCAGTCCAGAAACATTTGTGCAAAAGAAGGGGTAAATTATATGTAGCTTTTGTTGATTTTAAAAAGGCGTTTGATTTAGTTAATAGAGGTAAGCTGTTCGCCCTGTTGTCAAAATATGGCCTGCATGGTAAAATACTTAATTGCCTCAAAGCTATTTATACTGAGGTCAAAGCTTGTGTGAAAAGCAATGGGGGGCTAACGGAAGAATTTCCATGTCCAATCGGTTTGAGGCAAGGCTGTATTCTTAGTCCCTTACTTTTTTCGATGTACATAAATCAGTTGGATACGGACATAACCGAAAATGGTAAAGATGGTGTACAACTTTCCCAGATCTGTTAGTTATTTATGTTATTATTCGCTGACGATGTTGTTCTTTTCTCATTCACCCCGAAAGGTCTACAAAAACAACTCAATGTTTTGTATTCATATTGTGAACAATGGAAGTTATATGTAAATATCATGAAAACGAAAATAGTTGTTTTTAAAAGAGGGGGTGGTTTGAGTAAATGGGAAAAGTGGACATTTGGAAACAATGTATTAAATTGTTACATCATACAAGTATCTCGGAGTAATATTTTCCAATCGAATGAACCTGATGAAGAATATACATAACGTAGCTCTTCAGGGGAAACGTGCATTAACTGAAGTGTTGAAGACAATGTGGTATTTAGGTGACCTACCCTACAACGTCTTCTTTAAGCTATTTGACACCAAAATAAAACCAATTTTACTTTACGGATCGGAAATTTGGGGACACAAACAATACGTTGAGATTGAACGCGTGCAATATATGGCCTGCAAACGCTTCTTGAGAACCGGAAAAAGTACACCTAATGCTATGGCTATCGGCGAGTGTGGGCGGTATCCACTCTTCTGCAATACTTCAGTGAAATGTATCAAATTCTGGCTAAAATTGGTAAACATGCCGAAATTCAGATACCCAAGAAAATGTTATGAAATGTTATATTATTTAGATTGAAAAGGTAAAAATACATGGGCGTCTGATGTAAAACAGTTACTATGCAGATTTGGTTTTGGGTATGCCTGGTTCGAACAAGGAGTGGGTAATACCAATGTGTTTTTGAAAATGTTTGAGATCCGGGTAAAAGATATATGTATACAAGATTGGGTTAGCACAATTACACATAGTAATCGTTATGTCACATATAACGAGTATAAGTATAATATTAGTATTGAATTTTATTTGACTGAACCAGCTGTATCTAGACTACGAAATGTGTTTGCTAAGGTGAGAGTTGGTACGGCAGGACTTGCGATAGATACGGGGAGATTGAGCAACACACCACGAGAGAATAGATTGTGTTCCTTGTGCGATCTCCAAGCAATAGAAGATCAATTTAATTTAATTTTTGTTTGTCCAGCTTTAGATTCACTACGTAACAAATTAATACCAGAAAAATATTTAAGGGTAAAGTCACATAATCGATTCAATACGTTAATGGCCTCAAAGAGAGAAACATTGAAAAATCTGATGTTGTATTGTGACATTGCTCTGAAAAGAAGGCATCATCTACTCCAACTAAACACGGATTAACCTGTAAAATACAGCAATGCTAACTGTATATGTGCGCACCTACTGAACATGTTGATTACTATGTATTGTATTTGTATTCGGGCCTATGGCCTTAAGTACAATAAACGAATCATTCATTCAAATTCGGTGATATTGGTCCAAAACATCTCTTAGAATTATTCGACAAATTAATCAGTCCAATACTTAATTATGGTGCAGAGGTGTGGGGGTTTGTAAATGCACCACAGATTGAACGAGTCCATTTACAGTTCTGTCCGAAAATTCTTGGTGTTAAGCAGTGTACTCAAAATGATTTTATTTATGGAGAGCTTGGACGTTGTCCAATGAACATCAATCGATACATCCTAATTGTAAAATTTTGGCTAAAAATTATGAAATCTAGTAATACTAGCATTGTACATTGTGTATACTCAGCTTTAAGGAGGGACCTGCTACAACGGCGTAGAGTTAATTGGGCATATCTACTCAGAGACTTGCTTAGCAATTTGGGAGTTTTCTATGCTTGGGAATTTGAAACAGTTGGAAACGAAACTGTGTTTCTTTCTTTAATAAAACAGCGCATGACTGACAATTTTGTTCAAAATTGACAGTCCCGCTTAGCTGAATCCAGTAGAGCAAGACTATATGGGAAATTTTGTGTTTATAAATTTCAGTCTTATCTGGAAAATATATGCGCATGGAAGCTTAGAACGGCGGTAACAAAATTAAGCACCTCCTCACACAGATTGCATATTGAAGTTGGTAGATGGAGAAAACCAGTTAAAACTCCTTTGGAAGAACGTAAATGTACACTGTGTAACGTCATCGAAGATGAATATCACTTTGTTTTGATTTGCAGTAGGTATGCAGATTATCGTGAAAAGTACATTGATAAATACTATTGGAATAATCCTACGAGGGATAAGTTTATTAGATTACTTAGCTCTGAATGTGTGTATATTAATAGAAAGCTTGCATTGTTTGTTGATGAAGCTTTTAACCTGAGAGATGCATTGGTAGACGTAATATGACAACCTGGCGTACTTTCTCCCGCCAACGCAGTAACATAATGTACTCGTCATGTTGTGGGATGCCTCAGAGCCGCCATCAAATGTTTGTATTGATTCTACATGTATGCTCATAGGCCGGTAGGCCTACTGCAATAAAGTTCATATCTATCTATCATGTAAAGAACTGTGTTCATGTATGGAGGTATAAATCGGAAGGAGACACACTTTGGGGTGATGAAAGTGTTCAATGTACGATGCCGACACAGTGGGGTATATCGGATTAACCTGAGGGCTTATAACTGGCTCGGCCATGTCTGCCGTTGATTCGGTAGCATTCGATTTCACGCGCAAGCGTGCCATGGAATTGCGTCAGTTTGCTGTCGACCTATTAAGCGTTGTGTATTCGAAGTGGCTATTGCCAATTAACCTCACGTTGCGTTAATCACCATCAGGCGATCTGAGCCATTGTCAAGCCGTATAACTGCATGCAGTTTGTGTAAAAAGGTTTTTGAAGTTTGAAGTCTTGAAAAACAAGTACTGACAAACCTCAATTCGCAAGAAGTTCTAGCAAATCTCCAGAGTAAATTCGTCATAGTGCCAGCAGACAAAGCTCCGAATAATATAATAATCATATGTAAACATTACTATTACCAGGTGCTGGTTAAAGAATTGAGTGTAGACATACCTTCATCAAATACGTCTACTGACTCCCAAACTGCATTTACTCTGGAAGATTTATTTAACAATCACAAAAAGTTTCTCAGGGAAAGAGGTATTTGTCTTCCAACCAATCATAACGACATACCAAAAATATACTGGACTCCCAAAATGCATAAATCACCATACAAAGCCAGATTCATAGCTGGATCTAGAAGCTGCACCACCAAGCTTCTTTCAACCCTATTGACGAGGGCCCTTCAGGAGGTAAAAGCATTTTGGGAAAGGTATTGCGCCACTATTTTCAAGAACTCTGGCGTTGAATGTATGTGGATATTGAAAACTCAAAATGTCTTACGGAAGAACTTGATGCTAAAGGTCACATACCGTACAGACATGTATCCACATGGGATTTCTCGACTCTCTATATTACAATCCCTCATCAGGACCTTATTGACCGTCTAAGTTCATTAATAATATCTGTGTTCAAGAAAACTGATCGTAGATATATTATGTCGGAAGCCATAAAGCATTCTTTAGCTCCACTACATACAAGAGATATCATTCATGGGATGTTTCTTTGTTTATAGAGTTGCTTGAATTTCTCATTAAAAATATCTATGTGAAATTTGGCAACACAATATATCAGCAGCATATAGGTATTCCAATGGGTACTAATTGTGCACCCCTGTTGGCTGACTTGTATCTGTTCTCTTATGAATATGACTATATGCAGGCGCTTTCAAAAAACCGATCCATTCAAAGCCCGTTCCTTCTCATTCACCAAACGCTATATAGACGATCTTCTCGCTGTGGATAATCGCTATATAAATGAAACAGTGAAGGATATATATCCACCTTCACTGGATTTGAAGGAAACTACAGATAGCCCTACAGGCACATCTTATTTAGATCTCTATCTCTATAAAAATGAAGCGGGCATTCTCTCTCGTCGACTTTATGACAAAAAGAGATGATTACAATTTCGACATCGTAAACTATCCCTTTCTGGATAGTAATATTCCAGTGGGACCTGCATATGGCGTATACATATCTCGCTTAGTAGCATTTGCTAGATCCTGTGTTAAATGTGATGATTTTAATCAACGTCACAAAACATTGTTGCAGAAACTTATAAAACAGGGCTATTCCACCAAGCGCCTCCACTCAAAGTTTTCAAATTTGGCGATACATATCGCATGCTGATAGCAAAATACGAACGTAGCGTGCAAGATCTATGGCATTACGTTTCGTAACTTGTGTCTAATTCCGCTTAACCCGGGGCTAGGGACCGTATGAACTCATGTACTTCAAGATCCTCATGGTACTCATATGAACAGTCACAATCAAAGCGTGACTGAGATACATCATTCTTTAGATGACGACTTTACAACGAATATTATGGATTAAGAATACTGATCAGCGATACGGATTTGATATTTTTGGAACATCATGATGTCTTACCGGCATCATTGAAAACTGTCGACCGCTTCTCTCTTGCAGGAAACAAGCCTATGTTTATGTATACTATGATTGTCTTTTTGAATTTGGTGCTAATACTGTTATATGGAATAGGTCTTTGGATTATGGACGCGGATATTCTCTAATGGACGACGGCTGAATTATGGATGACGGATTAGACGCTTGTAATTGGACCACTTTAATTACTTATATTTTATCAACATGAAAAGTTCCAGGACTAGAAAACATCTCCAGATTTTGTAACGGAACGTACACGTGCCCGGTTAATGATTTATGCAAGAAGTGCTTGTTCGTTAGAA
>JAVTVY010026016.1:0-10378 GCA_036873755.1 Hanleya hanleyi
ATCCTTCCTTCACTACCCCAAAATGCCCACTTTCGCTACTACTCGTACTGATGACGTAACCGATGACGTCACAGATGCCGTGGACATCCCTCAAATCGGGGTCTACACCCCGAGAGCTACAACATGACACCTCCCACGACGCATTCTCTACACCAAATACCTTCCTGCACCGCCCCAAAATGCCCACTTTCGCTACTACTCGTACTGATGACGTCATCAATGACGTAACAGATGCTATGGACATCCCTCAGATCGTGGTCTCTACCACGGAAACTACAAGATGACACCCCATACGACGAATGGTCCCTCTCTACACCAAATACTATTCTTCACTTCCACAAAATGCCCACTTTCGCTACTACTCGTACTGATGAGGTCACCGATGACGTCACAGATGACGCGAACATCCCTCAAATGGGGATGTACAGGCCGAGAGCTACAAGATAACACCTCCCACGACACAATCGGACCAAGGATGGTCCCTCTCTACCCCAAATACCTTCCTGCACTTTCCTAAAATGCCCACTTCCGCTACTACTCGTACCGATGACGTCACCGATGACGTCACAGATGACGGGAACATCCCTGAAATGGGGCTGTACATCCCGAGAGCTACAAGATAACACCTCCCACGACACAATCGGACCAAGGATGGTTCTAAATGACGAGACGTGAAAAACAAAACCAAACAAGCCATAGTAACACCCACAAATTTGTTTCCCAGGTTGGACCTATACCCCATAGCCAGTATGGGGCTATAATATATACAGGCCTACCCGGTACTTTTTCCTAAAATTTCACCGTTTCGCTCCGGGACCCTTCCCATCGTGTTCTGAATGACGAGACGTGAAAAACAAAACCAAACAAGCCATATAACAAAGAACGTGTGTGAATTTCCAAGGTTGGACCTATACCCCATAGCCAGCCTATATGGACTTACCCAGGCCTCGGTGAACTTTTTCCAAAAATTTCACCGTTTCGCTCCGGGACCCTTCCCATCGTGTTCTAAATGACGAGGCGTGAAAAACAAAACCAAACAAGCCATATCACAATGAACGTGTGTGAATTTCCAAGGTTGGACCTATACCCCATAGCCAGCCTATATGGGCCTACCCAGGCCTCGGTGAACTTTTTCCAAAAATTTCACCGTTTCGCTCCGGGACCCTTCCCATCGTGTTCTAAATGACGAGACGTGAAAAACAAAACCAAACAAGCCATAGTAACACCCACAAATTTTTTTCCCAGGTTGGGCCTATACCCCATAGCCAGTATGGGGTTATATACAGGCCTACCCGGTACTTTTTCCTAAAATTTCACCGTTTCGCTCCGGGACCCTTCCCATCGTGTTCTAAA
The DNA here is from genome assembly GCA_036873755.1 of Hanleya hanleyi. Classification (NCBI taxonomy): domain Eukaryota; kingdom Metazoa; phylum Mollusca; class Polyplacophora; order Lepidopleurida; family Hanleyidae; genus Hanleya; species Hanleya hanleyi. The sequence continues at coordinate 1,354 of JAVTVY010026016.1, forward strand.
TGACGAGACGTGAAAAACAATACCAAACAAGCCATATCATAATGAACGTGTGTGAATTTTCCAGGTTGGACCTATACTTCCCATAGCCAGCCTATGGGTCTAGCCAGGCCTCGGTGTCCTTTTCCAAAAATTTCACTGTTTCGCTCCGGGACCCTTCCCATCGTGTTCTAAATGACGAGACGTGAAAAACAAAACCAAACAAGCCATATCACAATGAACGTGTGTGAATTTCCAAGGTTGGACCTATACCCCATAGCCAGTATGGGGCTATATACACGCCTACCCGGTACTTTTCCAAAAAATTCACCGTTTCGCCCTTCCCATCGTGTTCTGAATGACGAGACGTGAAAAACAAAACCAAACAAGCCATATAACAAAGAACGTGTGTGAATTTCCAAGGTTGGACCTATACCCCATAGCCAGCCTATATGGACTTACCCAGGCCTCGGTGAACTTTTTCCAAAAATTTCACCGTTTCGCTCCGGGACCCTTCCCATCGTGTTCTAAATGACGAGGCGTGAAAAACAAAACCAAACAAGCCATATCACAATGAACGTGTGTGAATTTCCAAGGTTGGACCTATACCCCATAGCCAGTATGGGGCTATATACAGGCCTACCCGGTACTTTTCCAAGAATTTCACCGTTTCGCTCCGGGACCCTTCCCATCGTGTTCTGAATGACGAGACGTGAAAAACAAAACCAAACAAGCCATATAACAAAGAACGTGTGTGAATTTCCAAGGTTGGACCTATACCCCATAGGCAGCCTATATGGGCCTACCCAGGCCTCGGTGTACTTTTTTAAAAATTTCACCGTTTCGCTGCAGGGCCCTTCCCATTGTGATTTTCTTGGCGAGACGAGAAAAACAAGATTTCCACAACCCATAGTAAAGCCCACGAAAAAATTTGACCACCCCTCCCCCCATATAGCCAGTATGGGGATATACCCATACAGGCATTTCCCCGTATATTGTATATTGTACGAGTCCGTGTTCCGGTTTTTATTTAATTATTTTATTTATTTATTTCTGTGAAAATACCCATGACATGACTGAAGAGATCTTCACTTTGACACCTCACTCGACCCAATCGGTCCATGCAACGTATTTGAAGTCTGGGGACTACTTTCTGTCCGCGGAAGCAGACCGCCTCACCGCATCACCGCGAAGAACTACATACCCTGCAAAAATTGGAACTCTTCTGTGTTCGGAGGTAGCTTTTGGTCTCTTGGGCTGGTGGCGCCTCCTGGCGGAACTATAGTGCACTTGACCTCCCCGTGACCTGAACAACGCCACCTAGAGTTACCTCCCTGGAAAATGTGAGTTTAGATGCTTAGACTATACTACTAAGCTGTGAAAAGACTTAAGAATGGTAAAAGTTCTGCTGAGGATGAGACAATGAATGAGGTGTTTAAATACGGTATAGATGTACTTATCGGCCCTCTACATAAGTTATTTAATACAATATTTTCTTCAGGTTCATTCCCATCAGCCTGGAATAAGGGTATCATTGTCCCCCTGTACAAAAAAGGCGATAGATCCGATCCATCTAATTATAGAGGCATTACTTTGACCAGCTGCCTGGGAAAGCTATTCAACAAAATTATTTTAAAACGGCTACAAGCATTTTGTGATATGAATGACATCATTCACAAAAACCAAATAGGTTTTACGGAAAATTGTCGAACAGCAGACCATATACCGACTCTAAAAAATATTATGGACCACCAGAAATCCAAAAAGGAAAAGCTATATAGTGCCTTTACAGATCTCAGTAAGGCATTCGATACTGTGTGGAGAGACGGTCTTCTTTATAAATTACATCACGTTGGTATTAGGGGAAAACTTTACTCTCTCTTGAAGAGCATGTATTCGAAAACCACCTCGTCTGTAAAATTTCCAGAAGGTTTATCTCAACCATTTCCCTCATGGAAACGTGACGTCCTCGGTCCTTTGCTTCTTAACATATTTATTAATGATTTGAAATACAAAACGATACCACCGGGGCCATATCCATTAATTCAACTATAGTTAACATTCTATATGTTTTGCTGATGATATTGTATTGTTCATCTACCCCAGAAGGATTACAAAGTAAACTTGATGTACTTGATGCTTTCTGCCAAACTTGGGGATTGAAAATAAATATTTTCAAGTCTAAAGTTATGGTTTTTAATTCCAATGACAGCACCAAAAAGGTCTCCTATCATATACAGGGGAATACTTTGGAGGAGGTAAAGCAGTATTCCTATCTTGGTATTATACTAAAAAACAATGGTAACTTCTGTCATGCCATCGAAAACTTGCGCAACAAGGGACTAAAAGCATTTTTTAAATTGAAACAATTATTAGATTGTATAAAACAGAATGTCATTTATTTGAAAAAATGTTTGATTCTCTTGTAAAACCAATAGTGCTATATGGATGTGAAGTCTGGGGAAGCAAAAATACCTTCAATGATTCTGATGGATTTGAATATGTACACTTGAAATTTATAAAGGAGTAAAAATAAATTCTAAAAGTGTCAATATCGCATGTAGAATAGAACTGGGTAGAATTCCCCTCAAATTTGATGTTCTGAAACGCCTTTTACAATTCTGGTATCATATATTAGACAATCCAGGTTCTCTTGTGTATGAAGTATATGTCAATACTATAGAGTGTAGTTGGACTGCATATGTTTGTAAGTTGTTGAATTCTTGTGGTTTCGGCTATTTGTATAATAATCAATTACACGCCACAAAGAGTGATATTAAAACTGTTATGTGTAGGATAAGAGACACCACTGTGCAAGAATTATTATCATCTATATACACTCATCATCTAAACTTGATGTACTCTCCACAATTACAGCTACATTTAACCGAGCTAGTTATATTGATTAAGTCTCTGGAAAAGAAAACACACGTATTATTTGTAAGTACAGAATAAGTGCACATAAGCTAGAAATCGAATCCGGACGTTATCGTGGTATAGAGAAAGAGAGGAGATATTGTAAACAATGCACTTGTAACGCTATAGAGGATGAATACCATGTCATATTTACATGTCCATGTTATACTATTGCTCGGTTACCATTCCTAAACAAAATGTTAGATATTTATCCATATTTCAGTCAGTTAACCAGAAATGTTAAACTAAAGCTCACGCTTGCAAGTTCAAATAGGACTATCTTGTATGCTGTATGTTCCTATCTCAAACTATGTGAAACACTACGACAATCTTGAAGCTGGCTCATTGAGCTCGATATATGACGAAATGTATATCACTATTGTTCAAATCATTTTTTCTGTATGTCTCTGTTAATTGTACCGTATTGCCAATCACTTGTGACTGTGCTGAAGTGTCAGTAAAGTTATCTTATCTTATCTTATCTTTGTAACGTCTTTTCATGAACAAACACTGCAGCGACAAATCACAAACTGAGACTTACTCAATGAAGTGAACATAAACGTAGCATGATCATGATACTACATGTACCGGTCAAATTCCGGCCGGTATAGTTATTAATTTATGGCAGAAAAACCTTCATTTCCTTCATTAAAATTATAGGCTGGGGGAAAATGTTGGCTGATAATTAGTATCATTTCCACTATCTGAACGGAGATAGCGGGCAATGAAATCCATTGGTGGAAGTGTTAACAGTTCAGTCGGGAATATGACGGGGAAAATCTCCTGGATTCAGTCTGCGAGGGCCTTAGGTTTATTATTCCAAATATACTTTGCCTGATAATTAATTTTGTCAAAATACTTCAGTTAATTATTCACGCAATAGTTTCGTTGGCAAACGTCCAAATTGGCATTTGGTGAGATCTATTTTCGTTTTCAATAGTCGGAATTGTGAAACTGTGGCTATTTCTCGTGATTGTGAAATATGGCCCCCATGTTTTAGTATATGTACGCCCCAGAGTCTGTCCTTTTCTACAGTGCTGCCATAGACGACAGTCATGCCTGTAAGTATGGGTGACACATTTAACCTAATTTCTTCTTCCTGCGAGAACTGTCGGTAATCACGCTGGAACCTTTGTAATAACGAGTTCTCGAGGATTCTGTTGATATTTAATTAACACCTGTAACTTACATTTTAGCAAAGAAATTACAATGTAAATATGGAGGGTATTATCCACTACCGTAGCGTAGAAATTAGGTCGTTGTTGTTGTACGGCCCCGTACTTGTTAAAAAATATGCTGCTGGACATCGTTCACACTTGTCTGTTTGTTTATATGTCAGATAAGTTTTGTCCTCTATCATCATGAACAACCGATATTACAAGCTTCTGTTTCAAACTGTACAGAAATCAATTTTCAGTGTTGTTGATTTGTTGAAAATCCAAGATGGCTGCGCCCATGCAGTGTCTTGACGCATGTTGCACAACGAAACTTGGGCAATTGATTTGGCTTTTTCTTATACAGTAGCTATGCCACATGAATTTTACAAAAGGCTTGAATACACTAAAACTATATATGGGTGTTTCTTTGATTAGGTGTTGCCGTTTGTGTGACATCCATGACAAAATATCGACCTACTTTTTTCACAAAATATTTCTTTTCTATAGATTAACTGATTGTTGAGGTTCATCAATAAATTTGTTTAAAGATAATGCCTCACCCGATTCAAAAGAAATAATCTAGTTTTATCATTCTGGAAGACGGAGGTATCCTAGTTCAACAAGCTGAACCCCACTGACATTTAATTTTGTGATATTGATTATGTAGGGTTCAGCCGTTGAACCGAAATTTCCTATCGCAAAATTTTCGCCTCCCGACCTGGGTAACAGCGGGTGAATTTGTACTCATAAAAATCGATAATACCTACCTCTTTGTGCTCGGTTGGATAGAATACGTATTTGCCTACTTCCCTGGCCATTTATTTTCTCTGTCCAGCTCCTTTCATTTCCATAAACGGCAAAAGAAAAAAATATCATCGCCGACGATCTTCCAAAAACGAAATCCGCCGTTTTCCGACCAGCGGAGGCGTGAAACAAGCCAACGATTTTAATAATGAAACGAAGAATTAGCTCACGCTGATTAAAGGGGCTATTTGAGTATATTGCCCGTCTATTTTATTGAATTAATCTGATTATTCCGCCCGTCCCGAGTTCCCGCCTGCCCGTCATTTTCGGTCGTTTGAAAAAGTCACCCGTCCAAATTGACGGGCGGACGGGTCGCTAGCTAAGTCACTGGCTGAGGTTCTAATAGCACTAATATTCTCTGCTCTGTTGCCTGGAATGTCTGAAGAAAAGCTAGACACAATAGCAGACTGGCAGTCTGTGAAGATGTTCACATCTGCCTCTACAGAAGTGCCTGCTACATATTCTAGCCCTAGTCGGATACCTACCACCTCTCCAACATAATTATTGCTGACCTTGGCGACAGCCTTATTTGGCGACATTTACCTGTACCCCACATCTCCGCGACGCTGTGGTGTGGGAAAGGGAGACGGATGTGGGAAAGGGAGACGGAGCTGATCCGACTCGGGTAACTCCCATTCATTGGTGATGGTGGTCCAACTGACTTTTAAACTGCTTGTTTCTGAGTCTATGGCTGACTGAGGAAGACTGTTCCATGGCTGACTGAGGAAGACTGTTTCATGGCTGACTGAGGAAGACTGTTCCATGGCTGGCTGAGGAAGACTGTTCCATGGCTGACTGAGGAAGACTGTTCCATGGCTGACTGAGGAAGACTGTTCCATGGCTGACACTTCCATGGCTGACTGAGGAAGACTGTTCCATGGCTGACTGAGGGAGACTTCCATGGCTGAATGAGGAAGACTGTTCCATGGCTGACTGAGGAAGACTGTTCCATGGCTGAATGAGGAAAACTGTTCCATGGCTGACTGAGGAAGACTGTTCCATGGCTGACTGAGGAAGACTGTTTCATGGCTGAATGAGGAAGACTTTCATGGCTGAATGAGGAAGACTGTTCCATGGCTGACTGAGGAAGACTGTTCCATGGCTGACTGAGGAAGACTGTTCCATGGCTGACTGGGCTGTTCCATGGTGAATGAGGAAGACTTTCATGGCTGACTGAGGAAGACTGTTCCATGGATGAATGAGGAAGACTGTTCCATGGATGAATGAGGAAGACTGTTCCATGGCTGAATGAGGAAGACTGTTCCATGGCTGAATGAGGAAGACTTCCATGGCTGACTGAGGAAGACTGTTCCATGGCTGACTGAGGAAGACTGTTCCATGGCTGAATGAGGAAGACTGTTCCATGGCTGACTGAGGAAGACTGTTCCATGGCTGACTGAGGAAGACTGTTCCATGGCTGACTGAGGAAGACTGTTTCATGGCTGAATGAGGAAGACTGTTTCATGGCTGAATGAGGAAGACTTTCATGGCTGACTGAGGAAGACTGTTCCATGGCTGACTGAGGAAGACTGTTCCATGGCTGAATGAGGAAGACTTCCATGGCTGAATGAGGAAGACTGTTCCATGGATGAATGAGGAAGACTGTTCCATGGATGAATGAGGAAGACTGTTCCATGGCTGACTGAGGAAGACTGTTCCATGGCTGAATGAGGAAGACTGTTCCATGGCTGAATGAGGAAGACTGTTCCATGGCTGAATGAGGAAGACTTCCATGGCTGACTGAGGAAGACTGTTCCATGGCTGACTGAGGAAGACTGTTCCATGGCTATGGCTGACTGAGGAAGACTGTTCCATGGCTGACTGAGGAAGACTGTTCCATGGCTGATTGAGGAAGACTGTTCCATGGCTGACTGAGGAAGACTGTTCCATGGCTGACTGAGGAAGACTGTTCCATGGCTGATTGAGGAAGACTGTTCCATGGCTGACTGAGGACTGTTCCATGGCTGACTGAGGAAGACTGTTCCATGGCTGACTGAGGAAGACTGTTCCATGGCTGACTGAGGAAGACTGTTCCATGGCTGACTGAGGAAGACTGTTCCATGGCTGAATGAGGAAGACTATTCCATGGCTGACTGAGGAAGACTTCCATGGCTGACTGAGGAAGACTGTTCCATGGCTGACTGAGGAAGACTGTTCCATGGCTGACTGAGGAAGACTGTTTCATGGCTGAATGAGGAAGACTGTTCCATGGCTGAATGAGGAAGACTGTTCCATGGCTGACTGAGGAAGACTGTTCCATGGCTGACTGAGGAAGACTGTTCCATGGCTGAATGAGGAAGACTGTTCCATGGCTGACTGAGGAAGACTGTTCCATGGCTGACCGAGGAAGACTGTTCCATGGCTGACTGAGGAAGACTGTTCCATGGCTGAATGAGGAAGACTGTTCCATGGCTGAATGAGGAAGACTTCCATGGCTGACTGAGGAAGACTGTTCTATGGCTGACTGAGGAAGACTGTTCCATGGCTATGGCTGACTGAGGAAGACTGTTCCATGGCTGATTGAGGAAGACTGTTCCATGGCTGACTGAGGAAGACTGTTCCATGGCTGAATGAGGAAGACTGTTCCATGGCTGACTGAGGAAGACTGTTCCATGGCTGAATGAGGAAGACTGTTCCATGGCTGACTGAGGAAGACTGTTCCATGGCTGATTGAGGAAGACTGTTCCATGGCTGAATGAGGAAGACTGTTCCATGGCTGACTGAGGAAGACTGTTCCATGGCTGACTGAGGAAGACTGTTCCATGGCTGAATGAGGAAGACTTCCATGGCTGACTGAGGAAGACTGTTCCATGGCTGACTGAGGAAGACTGTTCCATGGCTGACTGAGGAAGACTGTTCCATGGCTGACTGAGGAAGACTGTTCCATGGCTGACTGAGGAAGACTTCCATGGCTGACTGAGGAAGACTGTTCCATGGCTGACTGAGGAAGACTGTTCCATGGCTGACTGAGGAAGACTTCCATGGCTGACTGAGGAAGACTGTTCCATGGCTGACTGAGGAAGACTGTTCCATGGCTGACTGAGGAAGACTGTTCCATGGCTGAGTGAGGAAGACTGTTCCATGGCTGACTGAGGAAGACTGTTCCATGGCGGAATGAGGAAGACTTCCATGGCTGACTGAGGAAGACTGTTCTATGGCTGATTGAGGAAGACTGTTCCATGGCTGAATGAGGAAGACTGTTCCATGGCTGACTGAGGAAGACTGTTCCATGGCTGACTGAGGAAGACTTCCATGGCTGACTGAGGAAGACTGTTCCATGGCTGACTGAGGAAGACTGTTCCATGGCTGAATGACTTTTTGGAAAAAGAATCTAAAGTTCAGTCTCCGGTTTACCTTCAATTTCATTGTGTGGCCTCTAGTATGCGTAAGGCCGCTGTTAATTAATGGTTCGTTTCCCGTAACCCGCCCGCATCAGTATTTTTGCAAGCAATAATTACGCATTGTATAAATTATTGGTACTGATCCCTAAATAAAATGCCTATAATGAGTTCTGATTTCGCGAAGCAGCGCTCTCCAGTGATTAAATTGCTTGTAAAATACCGAGATTGTCGTAACAAGTTTCGTATTTAGCCGTCTCTTTGTACCATCCCTTCGAAGGGCACTGCAGAGCCACCTGTTGTGCAGTTCAAGGGATTCCCCATAAACTGACCAATGAAACGGCAAACTTTCTTGGGAATCCTCTAAGCTACGTCATTATGTTTTCCAGTCGGAGCTCCGGAAGGAAATTCTGTGGTCTCAATTCCGTAGTTTGTCTGATCGCAAAAACGGGTAATAACAACAAACTGAACATCCACAATGTAATCTAACGAAATATGCATTGAGAAGTGAAGAAGTATAACTATTCGTCTGCAAACTAGATAACGATTTGCACGCGGAGTTCTCAAATCAAACGGAAGTATGTTCATCATACACCCCTTTCGTTCCTCGTACACCGCGCCCTGAATTTAGAAATGTCCGCATGGTTGATCGCATTCATCCTGGTGTTGATCAAAATGATTTTGGCCAACGGAGCCACGATAGCTTCAACAAACGGTCAGTTTTATGTTAAATTCACAACTTTCCTATTCTCTGAAAAGACGACCACCAGCTCTGTCATCGAGCGTTTTCTTTCCAAGGCAGATTTGAAACTTCCGTCGATGATTCTCCTGCCT
>JAVTVY010026017.1:0-104733 GCA_036873755.1 Hanleya hanleyi
ATTTCGTGTATATAGATGGTTCAGTTGGACTAGAAATTAATTCAAGTATGGTAACATACATGTGCACCATTCAATTAAATTGATTTATACTTGCACATAAATTAATATCACACACGTACATTTCTGTATTGAATGGTTCCGTACATGAGCTTCATAGCGTGTCAAACTGCATTTCAATGATTCCTATTAATCAATCTGCATCACTTGGATTCATTAATTCAAGTAACACAATACATCATTCAATTATTTTGATTAAATCGATTACTTGCACATAAATTAATGTTATCACACATGTACATTTCTCTATTGAATGGTTCCATAATCATCATAATCACTAGAATAATAGTCCATGATCTTTAGACAATTAATTACCGCAATTATTATAACTTAGAATTACTGTATTTAAGCTTTTGTGATTTAATCATGTCTAAAAATCATGCATATAGTTAAAAAAGTACTCAGATCAAGCATGCACATGTACTTCATAACCTATCAAGATGCATTTCAATAATTCCTATTGTTCAATCTGTATTACCAGTACTTGGATACAGATTAAAACATCACTGATCACAATAATATAAATTCAATTGTAGTACAAATATAAAATTAATTTACTCTGACATTCATTATAGTTAATCTTGTTAATTTATGGTCAGCATGTAGGTGTATTTCTTCTTCGTGATAACTTAAAACACTGGGATACCAGAGTGATAATACTAACAGGTAAGTCTATGGAGAAACTTGCGGTAAACACTGAAGCGAGTGATTTATAATACTTAAATCACACTTTTCAGATTGTTACGGTGCTGGTACCTAGTACCAGTTCCAATTATAGTCCTCAGCGTCACGGTGGTTGTATTGAGCATTTGTGTAGTCATCATATCGCTCAAAGTTGTCATCATAGTCAGATCTTTTCAGATAATATATGATTATTAAACCATTAGTTTGAAAATGCCCTCGGATGTTACTCAAAACTGCAACATGATTGTAACATGGGTTGAAAACATAGAGAGCCGTAACAAAATACTTTGCAACTTGTAGACTAAGTGGTAGAATCCATAGGAACGGCTGTCAAATCCGATGTTAGGTTTTCCAGAATAGACTACGGCACAGCTCTATGGCAAACCAAAAGTGCTTTTATGCAGAATTTGTTATCGGTAATTCAGTGACAATTTTCGATATCGACAATTTAAATCCTCGATATCCTCGAAAATTCAAACTGATATCGAAAATCTTGAATCCTATATCGAAAAATTTCAAAACTGATATCGAAATTGTCTTCAGATTTCCGATATCGAAATGAAGCGTTTAACAGTGCCTTTAACTAAACAAGTAATTTCCGTTATCGAAATGCAATTGACGATCCAGATACTCCTGATTTACGAATTTCAGATATCCAGAATTGCAATTTCTGATATCGGATATTTCCATTTCCGATACGTGAAATTGACTTACCGATATCGTAAATTGATGGACATGAATTTCCGATATTCCAAATTTTAATTCTGACATCAGAATATCCTTTGGCTAATGCACTTTGGCTTGCCATACAGCTCGGTAGATTGTTCCAACTTTTATTTAACGCACAACTGTTGTTGAGTATACCGTACCACAGTAGAAGCATGTATCTGGTCTGATTTATTGCAAGTGAGCTACATCTATGGTTGCATAAAAGTCCCGAGAAACGCTCCCGTATTATATGACTGGCAAAGTATATATTTGCGTTACCACACTATTTTTTTGGGTCGAGCTCTAGTAGAAAATGTAAAAAAAAAAAAAAAAAAAAAAAATCAAGACAGTGTAAGATGCTAAACAGGTACCCCAATTTTTTCAATATATATTGTCTATATCTATATTTTGTCACAGTCCCTGATTCGGAAGCAGCGCATGTTTGCAATTTAGCAGTTTGCCTCGTTCTGATTCTGAACACGAACGTGTGGTTTGATTCATTTTACAGAAGACGAAATCTGCAATTTTACAGGTATCTGATTGTTTTATCCTAACATTTCGCAGGTAATAAGTTAGGGATGTTCTGAGTCAACCTCCATCGAGTTCATAATTTAAAAAATATGTATAATTGTAAATGTTAGCGCTGAAATTTCAGCGGTGAGCGCCGAACTAACTCTGTTTGTGAAGTCACTTGTACGGCCGAGCAGCCCCGGTTATGCTTTAAACACACTTCTGATGGGATGTTCTAGGGTTCTTATGGGTTCTTCGTGGATTCTTTGCGCTTAAAGTGTTGGCACTAAATATAGAATCAACTGGGAACGATGAATAATGATTCAACAATAGATTTCAACACACAAAAAATGATTTGTGTTTTTACATCTTGATTATTTGATTTATTTACGTAGCGATAACTGGAGGTATATTTGACTGTTTCGAACCTAGTTTTCGATGTTAAATGTTAGGGATCATAGCAAACTATCACAGAAAGACCGTATGAGAGATAATTATCAGTCATTTCGGTATTTTGAACTGAAGATTGTGAATATTTTGTTTCGCATGCTGATAGCAAGATTTATGGCGCTACGTTTCGTAACTTGTGTATAATTCCGCTTAACCCGGGGCTAGGGGCCGTATGAACCCATGTACTTCAAGATCCTCGTGGTACACATATGAACAGTCACAATCAAAGCGTGACTGAGATACATCATTCTTTAGATGACGACTTTACAACGAATATTATGGATTAAGAATACTGATCAGCGATACGGATTTGATATTTTTGGAACATCATGATGTCTTGCCGGCATCATTGAAAACTGTTCCCTTGCAGGAAACAAGCCTATGTTTATGTATACTATGATTGTCTTTTTGTATTTGGTGCTAATACTGTTATATGGAATATGGAATAGGTCTTTGGATTATGGAAGCAGATATTCTTTAATGGACGACGGCTGAATTATGGATGACGGACTAGACGCTTGTAATGTAGTTACGAATGCTCCTGCCGTTTTCCAGAGATTCATGAGCACGTGCTTTGATGGACTTGGAACAAATTGCCTTCCCTGCTTGGATGACGTGATAACCTTAATCAAACGTTCGAGGATCAATTGAAACATGTCCGTATTGTGTTGACTGGAGTCACATGGAGTTAAGCTGATGTTGAGGAAGTGTAATCTCAAGTACTTTGTACACGGTCTCTGTAGAAGAACACAAGATTGATACTGCAGATATTGAAGCCATCAGAAGTTGAAACATCAGATGACATCCAATGTAGGAGACGTAAGAAAACGGCGGGGTTTCGTCGGTTATTATCGTCGGTACATACCAGAATTTAGCAGACGTGCAAAACCACATCATGAAGGGAAGCCCCAGTCAGAATGGCAAGAAGTCCCATAGAAAGCCGAAAGGGAACAATCAAATGCCACCCGGCGCAAGGATAACATGGACCAGTGAACATCATACTGCTTTAGAGGATTTGATAGATCTGCTGACACATGCTGATACCATGGCATACCCTATTTTGGCAAACCATTCGTCTTTCACACTGACGCATTGAATGAAGGTTTGGCAAGCTGCGTGTTGTTGCATAGGGATCCTCCACAACCTCCATTCCGGAAAATTAGAGTTTTTAGCTATGAAATGGTCATCACTCTACCATAAGTGGAATTATCAGGTGGAATGTAGCACACACAGACATACAGGTCCCTTCGGATGTGGAAAAACTTCCTACATAATCGCACCCAAATAGCAGATTCACAAGAAGTGTTCCAAATGGGACTCACACTTTGTGTTATCCCATCACGAAGCAATAAGGCCACTCCACCAGAGGCTCTTCTAGCATTCCGGTGTTTTGGCCGATGCTTTACCTGTCTAAGAGTGAAATCAGGGACTGTTATATCTGCATCATTTATTGTATGAGTTTCAGTAATACCAGAGATGTTCAAAGATTTACAAATATCAGCAATGGTTTTGCCATGCAGCTTGTTTTGCCGAATTCCGTGTAATTTTTGGATTATACCATTGATATTCCAGACTCCGATACGGAGTTTTTTGAGAGACATTCAAATTTCACATATACGGATGAGGTAGCCAGTGGAAAAGAGATGGACTGAGTAAGGATAAGGCTTCTATAACTATGTACCGTACGTAATAATTTGTATCGAAATATATAACCCATATGTTAGAAAACTCATGTCATAGACAATGGAAAAATGTAGGATTCATCTACTTTAAGACATTGACAATAAACTGACAGCACTTACATGTTACCAATGCTATCAGATTGCATTGTATAAAATACACCATCACAACTCATTTCGTGTATATAGATGGTTCAGTTGGACTAGAGAATAATTCAAGTACATGGTAACATACATGTGCACCATTCAATTAAATTGATTTATACTTGCACATAAATTAATATCACACACATACATTTCTGTATTGAATGGTTCCGTACATGAGCTTCATAGCCTGTGACTGCATTTTTCATAGCCATTTGACTGCATGATTCATATTAATCAATCTGCATCACTTGGATTCATTAGTTCAAGTAACACAATACATGTGCATCATTTAATTATTTTGATTAAATCGATTACTTGCACATAAATTAATGTTATGTACATTTCTCTATTGAATGGTTCCATAATCATCATAATCACTAGAATAATAGTCCATGATCTTTAGACAATTAATTATCGCAATTATTATAACTTAGAATTACTGTATTTGAGCTTTTGTGATTTGATCATGTCTAAAAATCATGCATATAGTTAAAAAAGTACTCAGATCAAGCATGCACATGTACTTCATAACCTATCAAGATGCATTTCAATAATTCCTATTGATCAATCTGTATTACCAGTACTTGGATTCAGATTAAAACATAACTGATCACAATAATATAAATTCAATTGTAGTACAAATATAAAATTAATTTACTCTGACATTCATTATAGTTAATCTTGTTAATTTATGGTCAGCATGTAGGTGTATTTCTTCTTCGTGATAACTTAAAACACTGGGATACCAGAGTGATAATACTAACAGGTAAGTCTATGGAGAAACTTGCGGTAAACACTGAAGCGAGTGATTTATAATACTTAAATCACACTTTTCGGATTGTTACGGTGCTGTTACCTAGTACCAGTTCCAATTATAGTCCTCAGCGTCATGGTGGTTGTATTGAGCATTTGTGTAGCCATCATATCGCTAAAAGTTGTCATCATAGTCAGATCTTTTCAGATAATATATGATTATTAAACCATTAGTTTGAAAATGCCTCGGATGTTACTCAAAAACTGCAACATGATTGTAACATGGGTTGAACAGAGTCAACAAAAATACTTTGGTAACTTGGTAGACTAAGTGGTAGAATCCATAGGAACGGCTGTCAAATCCGATGTTAGGTTTTCCAGAATAGACTACGGCACAGCTCTATGGCAAACCAAAGTGCTTTTTATGCAGAATTTCCATATCGGTAATTCAGTGACAATTTTCGATATCGAAAATTCTAAATCCGATATCCGAAATTCCAAATCCGATATCGAAAATCTTGAATCCGATATCGAAAATCGTAAATCCGATATCGAAAATTGTCTTCAGATTTCCGATATCGAAATGAAGCGTTTAACAGTGCCTTAACTAAACAACTAGTAATTTCCGTTATCGAAAATGCACTGACGATCCGATATTCCCGATTTACGAATTTCAGATATCCAGAATTGCAATTTCTGATATCGGATATTTCCATTTCCGATACGTGAAATTGACTTACCGATATCGTAAATTGATGGACATGAATTTCCGATATTCCAAATTTTAATTCTGACATCAGAATATCCTTTGGCTAATGCACTTTGGCTTGCCATACAGCTCGGTAGATTGTTCCAACTTTTATTTAACGCACAACTGTTGTTGAGTATACCGTACCACAGTAGAAGCATGTATCTGGTCTGATTTATTGCAAGTGAGCTACATCTATGGTTGCATAAAAGTCCCGAGAAACGCTCCCGTATTATATGACTGGCAAAGTATATATTTGCGTTACCACACTATTTTTTTGGGTCGAGCTCTAGTAGAAAATGTAAAAAAAAAAAAAAAAAAAAAAAATCAAGACAGTGTAAGATGCTAAACAGGTACCCCAATTTTTTCAATATATATTGTCTATATCTATATTTTGTCACAGTCCCTGATTCGGAAGCAGCGCATGTTTGCAATTTAGCGGTTTGCCTCGTTCTGATTCTGAACACGAACGTGTGGTTTGATTCATTTTACAGAAGACGAAATCTGCAATTTTACAGGTATCTGATTGTTTTATCCTAACGTTTCGCAGGTAATAAGTTAGGGATGTTCTGAGTCAACCTCCATCGAGTTCATAATTTAAAAAATATGTATAATTGTAAATGTTAGCGCTGAAATTTCAGCGGTGAGCGCCGAACTAACTCTGTTTGTGAAGTCACTTGTACGGCCGAGCAGCCCCGGTTATGCTTTAAACACACTTCTGATGGGATGTTCTAGGGTTCTTATGGGTTCTTCGTGGATTCTTTGTTCTTAAAGTGTTGGCACTAAATATAGAATCAACTGGGAACGATGAATAATGATTCAACAATAGATTTCAACACACAAAAAATGATTTGTGTTTTTACATCTTGATTATTTGATTTATTTACGTAGCGATAACTGGAGGTATATTTGACTGTTTCGAACCTAGTTTTCGATGTTAAATGTTAGGGATCATAGCAAACTATCACAGAAAGACCGTATGAGAGATAATTATCAGTCATTTCGGTATTTTGAACTGAAGATTGTGAATATTTTGTTTCGCATGCTGATAGCAAGATTTATGGCGCTACGTTTCGTAACTTGTGTATAATTCCGCTTAACCCGGGGCTAGGGGCCGTATGAACCCATGTACTTCAAGATCCTCGTGGTACACATATGAACAGTCACAATCAAAGCGTGACTGAGATACATCATTCTTTAGATGACGACTTTACAACGAATATTATGGATTAAGAATACTGATCAGCGATACGGATTTGATATTTTTGGAACATCATGATGTCTTGCCGGCATCATTGAAAACTGTTCTCTTGCAGGAAACAAGCCTATGTTTATGTATACTATGATTGTCTTTTTGTATTTGGTGCTAATACTGTTATATGGAATATGGAATAGGTCTTTGGATTATGGAAGCAGATATTCTTTAATGGACGACGGCTGAATTATGGATGACGGACTAGACGCTTGTAATGTAATTACGAATGCTCCTGCCGTTTTCCAGAAATTCATGAGCACGTGCTTTGATGGACTTGGATGACGTGATAACCTTAATCAAACGTTCGAGGATCAATTGAAACATGTCCGTATTGTGTTGACTGGAGTCACATGGAGTTAAGCTGATGTTGAGGAAGTGTAGTCTCAAGTACTTTGTACACGGTGTCTGTAGAAGAACACAAGATTGATACTGCAGATATTGAAGCCATCAGAAGTTGAAACATCAGATGACATCCAATGTAGGAGACGTAAGAAAACGGCGGGGTTTCGTCGGTTATTATCGTCGGTACATACCAGAATTTAGCAGACGTGCAAAACCACATCATGAAGGGAAGCCCCAGTCAGAATGGCAAGAAGTCCCATAGAAAGCCGAAAGGGAACAATCAAATGCCACCCGGCGCAAGGATAACTTGGACCAGTGAACATCAGACTGCTTTAGAGGATTTGATAGATCTGCTGACACATGCTGATACCATGGCATACCCCATTTTGGCAAACCATTCGTCTTTCACACTGACGCATTGAATGAAGGTTTGGCAAGCTGCGTGTTGTTGCATAGGGATCCTCCACAACCTCCATTCCGGAAAATTAGAGTTTTTAGCTATGAAATGGTCATCACTGAACGTTTTCGTGACCTTCTTTACTATGCTCTAAGTTTTGTGGTTTTGCGAGGATGAGGTGGGTAGCTGAGCTGTCAGACTAACTTCTGTGTCTGAAACCGGCCAGGAAAGGCCAATGGTTATGCAGATGGGCTATCCCGGATGCCCCTTGACACCACTAATGTGATGAGCAAATGTACCGAGGAAATGTCTCCAGAGGTTCTTGGTGCAGTGAAGACGCATCATCGTGAAGTGAGTATGAACACAGCTTGGGTCACAGCCCTTTCTGGGAACCCGGGCGGCTTACCAAAAGATCCCCGGACCTCAGTGAGTGTATTTTGCATCTACACACAAGAGTGACCCTGAAATTGGAAAGTTCCTGACTGCGAAACTGGCAGGTACCAGCCACAGCATCATCAAGGAGACCAGTGGGCTCTTCACAGAGTGGAATAGCTTGACTTTGAGAGACGATGTTCTGTAACGTTACCTGAACTTACTGAACTAAACTACGACTGGTCTTACCTGGTGTATTCCGAAAACATGTTCCGGAACAGTTACATAATGAGATGGGACACCTTGGTATAGACCGGGTGCTTCACTTGGCACGCGACCGTTTCTTCTGGTCCCGAATTTACCGAGACATAGATACCTACCAGACGATTGTACTTGTCTAAAGGACAAAGCATCTACCCTTCAGGCCAAGGCGCCTCTACAACCCATGCATACAACCGCCCCTTTTCTTCATCTAGAAAGATGCAAGGGAGGCTTCGAGTATATTCTAGTAGTTAGGACCATTTCACACGCTATGCACAGGCCTACCCGACTACTCACAAGTCCGCTACAACAGTGGCTAACAAGATCTACAATGACGTTATTCTTCGTTTTGGGTACCCATCAAAGATACACCATGATCAGGGTAAAGAACTCGATACTTATTTAATACAACAGCTGGGAAGAAATGTGCACGTGTATCTCCCAGTCGAACAACGCCGTTCCACCCACAAGGAAACGACCAGGTGGAATGCTTCAATAGGACCCTGTTGAAAATACTAAGGGCTAAGTAAAGTAACTGGAAAGATCATCTCCACAAGCAATGATTCGATAGGATTCTCTCCAGTTTACTTGCTGTACGGACGTTCGCCAAGACTACCCGTAGACCTCATGTTCGGGGAAGAACTATGCAGCTGTGGCGACTATGCAATTTATGCTAACAAATGGAAATCATGCATGGATAAGTAAAGACAGCCAAGTTTATGAGGTAAAACCCGATAAAGACGAAGGAAGTGTAAGATGCTTGCATCGGAACCTCACCCCCTGTGAAGGTCTACAGGACAACATGCCTATTGTTGAACCACAGAAGCCAGCATTAAGAGAAACCAGCAGTTCTGCTGTACCGAATGCTATGGATGACTTGCATTCGGAAGGCGGGAGTGATGAGGTTACCTCATACCACAGACGCGCCACAACGCCAGTGAGCGCATTCCCCCAACTGAACCCCTCAGCCCCGGAGTTCCGGTTTAACAGCACCCCTGATGCGTCCCTCACTGAACCAGAGCTCATCGAACCAGCATTAAGATTTGATGCCAAACTCTTGAGGACGCGGGTTCGAGTCTCACACGGGACTGACCCATCCAGCACTAGTATTTGTGCTTTACTGAGAAGGTGTCATCCTAAAAATAATTGGATCTATATGTTATCTACTTTCTAATGGCATTATTATATATATAATATCGGCTTTAGGAGCTGTGTCATTATATGTCTATCAGCGGGGTAATAAATGTACCTAATCTAGACTCCGAACTCCGAACTTCCTCTGTGTGGAAGGTGACGTGGCCGAGTGGTCTAGGCCGCTTGCATTTACCGCTGGCGATTTGGTGTCAAACTCTTGAGGACGCGGGTTCGAGTCTCGCACGGGACTGACCCATCCAGCACTAGTATTTGTGCTTTACTGAGAAAGTGTCATCCTAAAAATAATTGGATCTAAAAGTTTTATGTTGTGATAGATTTCAGTAAGTTCTACCGTTCAGCTTCTGTTACCTAATTGTTTATTGACAGATAACACAACAGGGGTTGATTGTAGAAATGTTTCATATTGTATATCATTATGTGAAACGATGGTGATACTTATTACAGTCCTGTAATGTATTATAAACTGACACAAGCCTGATCATGAACTGAAATGTACTACATTTGGCTGTCCCATTGCTGTTATATGGTGTAAGTAAACGTTCTGATTCTGGACACGAACGAGTGTGGTTTAATTTTATTGAAGATGAAATCTGCTATTTTACAGGGGTTGCCGACGAGCTAACCTGGACCTGGTAACAACGACGGCCATGATGTCACAGTGACGTCATTTAAAAAAAAATTCTTGGATGATTTTTCTGTCACATTTGACAGATCTATCTGAAATAAAACACTTGCGGGTACTGGTATGCATAAAAAGGCAATAACTTAGAAGAAAAACGAAAACAATGCAACTATTCAGTTACATTCTCATGGTCGCCATTTTCAATTTGTCCATGATCCTCTATTCGGAGGGGAAAGCAAATAGGCTCAAAATGACCCCAATATATCACTATAAACGCGGAAGTGTAACGAAATTTCAGCTCTTAATTTTCCTGTCACAGCTCACATGTGCATTGTGCTGCATTGAATACGATGGCGAATCCAAAAATCGTAATCCAGTTCAAAATTCCGTTGCTTCACCCCCACGATTTTGCTGGGAGATCCCTATACTGCTTGTGCCAGTTTTTCTTGGATGTCCTTTACTTTCCTTTTTTTCCTCTTGGAAAAAATCCTCTTGGATGGAATAGGCATGGTGAACGACACACTTGTGCTCACTAGTTTCAATCGATAATGCATCCATACTTCAAAAGTGCTTTGACGTAATTTTTAATCATTGATGAACAAATATAATAACAAACTTAATATCTTTATCTTTCTGGTGAGGGGTAAATGACATTTCCCATTGGTAACGCAAGTGATTGAAAATATCATATTGGTTAACATCGCACCTGTGTCTAAGAATTGTGCACATGATAAATTAGTGGTTAAAGTTGTCCAAGTAGGAGTTGGTGGTTAACGGTGTCCAAAGTAGGAGTTGTTGGTTAACGGTGTCCAGGGCCTGATCCACGCCGTTTTTGAACCCGTTATAACGGGTTTGGGCGCCATGAATGTGGGCGCCCAAATGAGAAAAAAAAAAAAAAAGAAAAAAAAAAAAGAAAAAAAAAAATATTTTTGTTAGCAAATTCCCTCTGAACAGGCTGAAACCTATATTAATGCAATTACTATTGCCAAATATTAAGTTATCAGGCTGTATTTAGACCATTCAATACTCCCACAGCTTCCATGGGCTTCGACAGTCCCACATCGCGGCCTATTTCACTATAACTTATCACACTCTGCGCCAGGTAAGGGTGCCCAAACTAAAAGTCTAGATCAGGCCCTGGTGTCCAAAGTAGGAGTTGGTGGTTAACAGTGTCCAAAGTAGGAGTTGGCGGTTAACGGTGTTCAAATTAGGAGTTGGTGGTTAACGGTGTCCAAAGTAGGAGTTGGTGGTTAACAATGTCCAATGTAGGAGTTGGTGATTAATGTGATACTGTATCTCTCAAGTTCTTGGATCAACGCGATGATACACAAGGATGAATCATCAATGTGAAGGACAACACAGGTTTGTTACTATCCACAGATGTACATTGTGCTTAAATTCCTATCAATGCTGAGAACAGGAGTGGACAGTAGCAAACCATCGTTGTTGTTGTTGTTGTTATTCGCATTCACACGAAGATCAATGGATAATCCAGCAATGAATTCTCCCTCCCCCACCACAAGAACCCAAGGCATCCAGAGGATTATCCTTATGATCCTCTATTGATTTCTGTTGATCATTATCGCAACCGTAAATTCTTTTTTTTCTTCTAAAATTGTTTTCCAGATAGGCCTGTTCATATAATGCATTATGCACCACTCGTTCGATAATCTTACTAACAATAGAAAAGTGAAGAGGGGGGCTTGTAGTTGTTTATGTCAGTTTTATCACCATCCTTGTGAATAGAGTGAGTGAGTGAGTGAATAGGGTTTAACGTCGCTTTCAACATTTTTTCAGCTATATCACGACGGGGAAGGGAAGGGATGGGAGGGGAGGGACAGGGGCACCTACTTGTAACAGAGCAGATCTAATGCTGCCATTTTATAGTGCTGTCCCACTGAAATATCATGCCGTAGGCAGACATGACACCCCACTCAGTCACATTATACTGACACCGAGCGAACCAGTCCTTGTTCTATCCTCTTAACGCTGAGCGTAAGCGAGGGAGCAACAAGTCCCATTTTTCAAGTCTTAGGTATGACCCGGCCAGAGATCGAACCCAGTACCTACCGCTTACGAGGCCGACGCTCTAACCATTAGACCACCGCAGTGCGGTCCCTTGTGAATAGAAATCACATTTACCGTCACTAGGACTGATCCTGTTTGCATGGATAGGTGTCACAGGAGCGGAGAATTTCAACAGTCTTAACACTAATATCGTCGAATCCAATTGATTTATCCCGATTCATATTGTTGATTTCGCTCAAAAACAAACTTTTCTGAAACTTCGGGCATAGAAAACTGGATTCTGTCGGGTATTCGACTGTCAAACAATTCAGTATTCTCACCACTCGAGTGGAAGTCGCCCGAAAATGGAATACCCAGCGTTGACCAAATATTCATTATTCGCATCATTTCATCGTTATTTGTACGAATATTATCAATTTGTGCCGTTTTAAAGGAAGGGAGAATCGATTCAATAGTTTTCCACAGTGATCTTCGGCCATATCTGTTTTCTTCAATCTAGCCTTGTAGAAGCCAGTACGACCTATGAATCCTACTAAATAGTACCGCTGGCTTTTGAAAGCAGCAAAGAAGGATACATCTCCAGATGATCATCACGCGCATTTCATTTATAACATGGTCATTTATCCACGGTTCTGGGTCGTGCTTAATCCTCCTTTCATACAAATAAGTGTGTTTATCTAGTATATCCAAATACGGTTTCTTGGAGGCGTACCATGAATCTTCCACATTTATTACCTTACCTGGCGTCGCGGACAAATCAGCTGGAGACTGATCACTGTTCTTCATACTCATATCATATCAAGTAGTGTATAGTTGTATGTACAGGACGACTTTTGAATATTTCCGCGGAATTTAAACACAGTGTATATCAAACAGGGCTCCGACAGGCCAACATTAACATCACTTGGTTGTAGTATTTTCTCTCTGTGCGTATCATATATATGACCAAGACCGGAACCAAAGCTATGATCACAAGCCAAGCATGTGCGCAGCTTCACCCAAGTGCACGTTCTTGTATGTTTGACACGAGTACTTTTGTTAGTTGTTCTATAATCACATCCTATGGTCTCTCCACATTTATATGGCTTCTCCATGCGATTTGTATCATATGATTAAGCTTACATGTATGGGTAAGCTCGCAGTCACAGTGTTGACACATGTGCGACTTCTCCGCAGTCTTTATTCTCATATGGTTAACAAGATCAGATTTTAGGTAGACTGAAATTCTGTCCGGTGTGTGTTTGCATATGTTTTACAAAAGTACTTTTGTTAGCCGACCGGTAATCACACATCGAACATTTATATGGCTTCTCTCCGGTATGTGTTCTCATATGCTTAACAAGATCAGATTTCAGGATGAACTGAATATCACAGAGTTGACATTTGAAGGGCTTCTCTCCGGTATGTATTCTCATGTGGTTAACAAGATTACCTCGCTGGGCAGACTGATATTCACAATGTAGGCACTTATATGGCTTCTCTCCAGTATGTGTTCTCATGTGGACAACCACAGCAGTTTTCCCAGCAGACTGATAATCACAGTGTTGACACTTGTATGGCTTCTCTCCGGTATGTTTTCTGATATGCCTATCAAGACGGGATTTCCGGGTACACTGATAATCACAGTGTATACACTTATATGGCTTATTTCTAGAATGTGTTCTCACGTGGTTATCAAGACTAGATTTCCAGGAGGATTGATAATCACAGAGTTGACAATTGTATGGCTTCTCTCCGGTATGTGTCCTCATGTGCTGATCAAGATTAGCTTGCCGGGCAGACCGATAATCACAGTGTGGACAATTATATGGCTTCTCTCTGGTATGTGTCCTCATGTGCTGATCAAGATTAGCTTGCCGGACAGACTGATAATCACAGTGTTGACACATGTATGGCTTCTCTCCGGTATGTGTTGTCATGTTGTCATCGAGACAAGATTTCTGAGAGGACTGATGATCACAGTGTTGGCACCTGTATGGCTTCTTTCTGGTACCGGGTAGGTGTTCTAACATGGTTACCAAAATTGATGTCCTAGCGGACTGATAATCACATTGTTGATACGTGTCTGACTTCATGCCGATGTGTGTCCGTGTATGTTTGTCGAGAAGAGTTTTCTCAGCAGTACTGTAACCACAATATGTACATTTGTGTGGCTTCTCCCCATATGACGTGTTCATGTCTCTAACATATTCTTTCTCTTCATCGTCGTTAACATGTGATCTAACGTGTTCGAGTAAATGAGTTCTATTATCATACCTATGTTCACATATGGAACACCTGTATGGTTTGACCGTAGTATGTGTTTGAGTGCCATGTGGCACAGCAGACGAGAAATCTTGACCACCGGACGTTCTGTCCCAATTTCCATAGCTCAGGTTTTCATTTTCTCCTTTCAACTGCTTTACCTCTAGAATTGGTCGACTGTGATACAAGACCAACGGGAACGGAACTCCATTTGACGCTGACTGGGTGTGTATTTCCTTATCTCGCTGAAATAAATGGAATAAAATAGATAATCCTGTTATAAAATATCCAGTCAATTTTTTTTTAACCCATCTACTCTTCACCCTTACACATCCACAGTTAGATTTATACGGAAATAGATGTCAAACGTTAAGCTTTATAAGGAGGCATGAACACGGTCAAAATTACGTTTCTATAGGATGACCGACAATTGCTGCTCAAATAGCACTTTTTTGCTCCATTATTTACAGACTCAACTAAGACAGATTTTAAATAGATCCACTCACTTTATATATATACGGATTAATTACATCACTCATGTTGGGTTCCAACTTGATGTTTCTGTCTGGTTCATCCCGGTTGAAATGTGAGTCCGTTGGAATGGCCGGTATTTGTCCATATTCCGGTATAATTTGCGTGGCGGGAAATGGAACTTTTACAGGCATTTCTTTCTTTATTTCTGGAGTTGTCATACGTGTACCAGAAGACATTTTTGAGACAAATCTTTCCTGGTCTATCCAGGTATCAGTTTCGCAGGCATCAGTGTCATATTTAGCCATGAACGACACGGTATGACAGGCATCAGTGTCGTATTTAGCCATGGACGACACGGTATGACAGGCTTCAGTGTCATATTTGGCCATGGATGACACGGTGTGACAGGCTTCAGTGTCATATTTGGCCATGGACGACACGGTGTGACAGGCTTCAGTGTCATATTTAGCCATGGACGACACGGTGTGACAGGTATCAACGCCATCTTTACCGATTGAGGTTAGAGTAAATGAAGAGTCCATGTGTTGATGTTGCGGATACTCGATGAGAGATTCAGACTTTATACTGGACAATGAAGGTTCCATTGTATCTCGGGAACAAGACATGTGTTCTTGTTTCTAATCCCTCAATTCTTCAACTTTTGGACTTGAAGCATATATACCTCCATGGAATCCTATGTTTACAGATGAGTCGATGCCACTTCATTCCGATCCATTGTCATGCTTGAAAGAGAAAAGAGAGACAATGGTAGTTCTTCAATCTGGTTCATGCTCGTATCCTCAGTCTCAAACCATTCCTTAAAAGAATAACAAAGGGTGGCACCAAAGTGTAAGATTAACTAAGCTATAATTGCAGATAGTGGACATGTGCTTCGTCAGGTTAAGTGGATATCTGATTCGTCAGGTTAAGTAGATGTCTGCTTCGTTAGGTTAAGTGGATGTCTGCTTCGTCAGCTGAAGTGGATGTCTGCTTCGTCAGGTGAAAGTGACCATTAAGCCTTTTGTTGTTCTCTTATACTACACAGACCAACACGGCTACCCCCAATTTCTAAAAAAACGATTTCTTAGTATCATAGAAAATGGTTGTACTAGACCTTTCCCTCAATTAATAATCATAAACTACGATATTTTACAACAGAACGTTAGCTTTCCTGTTTTGCCCCGAAAGCGTGACCTTCTACCCGTGACGTGGACCTGAGAATGCCCACCCCCCATAATCGACTGTGCTATTTCGATAAGACACGTTATCAACTCGCTTGTTTACGAGTCGCATTTTAAAGTTATACGCAGTTTGGTTTAAGGATAGACGGGTGGGAATATTCAAACACCATTCTTATTATTAACGTGGACGTGCACGTGGAGCGCCTAGCCGAATCCCTCGCTGACGTCACAGGTCTCTGTTTTTTTCCTCTATTTCTGAAATGCTCCTTATAAGTGTGTGGGGGGGGGGGGCTATTAATTAACACCTGATGACTTACTTGAAGACCAATTTACTAATGATTTTGCCGACAGAGGAGACAGGATTATGTCAATATTTAATATTTCAAAGATGTTTAGCGGTTTTATGTCGTAAAAATATAGAGAGATACGGGACAAAAGAGAATTATCGACTCCTCTACAGGCCTATGGAAGGCTGAAATGTGTACTTTTCATTGAAGGTAACTTTGTAGATTCCACCAAGATGAGTGTATCGTTTGTTCCTTTTTCCTCGAGGCTGGTAGGCTACGAACATGTAGGTTAGTAGTATAGAGACGTGAAATCCACAACTCTTGCATCCACCAGGGGGCGCTGTCCCGTATGACGTCACTTCCGGTCTGGGTGAATGGAGCGTGACCTCTGTATGACGTCACTTCCGGTCTGCGTGAATCGGGCGTGTGTATTCCTTCGCGGTGATGCGGTCTGGTGATGATGCGGTCAAGGGAGAAAGCTTCCGCGCAGAAAAAGTAGTCCCCAGACTTCAAATACGCTGCATGGTCCGATTGGGTCGAGTGAGGTATCAAAGTGAAGCATTCGTGAAGGGGCATCCAGTCATGGGTGGGTGCATGTAAAATTAGGATTTTTAAAACACCTATCAACCCTAGTCAAAATGGCTAATATCAGTCCCGGACTTATTGGGACCTTGCCATGAAGTCAATGGGGTGGGTGCATGTAAAATTAGGATTTTTTCCCGAAACTATAAAAAGCGGAATACGGACTTTACCCCTAAAATAGGGGAAAACCCCTATCAACCCTAGCCAAAAGGGCTAATATTGGTCCCCGGGCTTACTGGGACCTGCCTGTCAAGTCGATGGGGTGGGTGCACGTAAAATTAGGATTTTCCCCCGAAACTATAAAAAGCGGAACACGGACTTTACCCCTACAATAGGGGTCTGTATTATACAATATAAGGGAAAATGCCTGTATGGGGTATGGGGATGGTCAATTTTTTTCGTGGGCTTTACTATGGCTTGTGGGGTCGCGTTTTTCTCGTCTCGCCAAGAAAATGACAATGGGAAGGGTCCCGGAGCGAATCGGTGAAATTTTTGGAAAAAGTCACCGAGGTCTGTATATAGGCCCATAGGCTGGCCATGGGGGGTATAGGTCCAACCTGGGAAATTCACATACGTTCATTGTGATATGGGTTGCTTGGATTTGTTTTTCACGTCTCGTCATTTAGAACACGATGGGAAGGGTCCCGGAGCGAAACGGTGGAATTTTTGGAAAAAGTCACCGAGGCCTGGGTAGGCCCATAGGCCTATACTGCATGGCTATGGGTGTATAGGTCCATACGGGGTGGACGTTTTGGGATCTAGGTGGGCCACTAATGGCCCGATGGGGTCGAGTGAGGTATCAATGTGAAGCCTATGTGAGGCGGCAACCGATGGGATGGATGTGGGGAAGGAATATCGTCATTCTGCGCATGCGCAATAGACAAAGTGTATGGAAATAGACGTTTGGATCGAGTGAGGTATCAATGTGAAGCCTATGTGAGGGGGCATCTGATGGGGTGAGTGCGGGGTTGAAATATCGTCACTCTTCGCATGCGCAGTGGACAACGAGTATGGAAATAGACGTTTTGGGGTCTAGGTGGGCCACTAGTGGGCCGATGGGATCGAATGAGGTATCCATGTGAAGCCTATGTGAGGGGGCTGGACTAGGGTGTCGTTTCCATGTTGCTGCAGGTCACGTGGGTTGTGTCGTCACTTCCGGTTCCACCTCCAAACCCAGAAGAGTTCCAATGTTCTCTTAGACATCCGGATTTCAACCTCCGGGGTTTTTCCCGGCCCAGCCTGGCCCACGCCAGCCGCAGCACGCGCGCGTGGGGGTGATCTGAAGCTGCAGCACGCGCGGGTTATCCGGAAGTGCATGGGTGAATCCGCAGCGCGCGCGCATGAAGACCCTCATACATACCCCAATGGAGGCGCAGACGTGATGTGCCCAGATGATAGACACGAACGTCGCCGAGAAAAACACATACAACACGTCACATACAGTGGCCCCCCTCAAGACCCTCATATATACCCGACAAGCTACAGACGTTACCGAAAAGACACGGACGTTACCGAAAAGACACGGACTTTACCGAAAAGACACGGACTTTACCGAAAAGACACGGACTTTACCGAAAAGACACAGACATACCCGAAAAGACGCGAAGGTGAAAGACATTGTGAAAAACCCCACAGACAGGTTAGTGCATGCATTCCTATGATGTTCACAGGTTGCGCCCATTCACGAAGAGCCGTCACAGGGCGTAGTAGAAAAAAAACGTATTTCTAACCTTATTGATCTTATGGCGCAAGCGAGTATAACATGTGCCCATGACTCACACGGTGTATAAAACCCTACCCAACAGACCCTATAAAGCCACCTCTCTAACCGTTTGCTTTTCATTCCCCACCATGGCAGCGAGCGGAACAGAGCTTGCGTTATTCCAACTGCCGTCTGACGTCTACCTCATCGTCAATGACGATCACCTGGAGCTGGTCCAAGACGCACCGCAGAAGGTGAAGATTTTGTTATCGCTATCAGGCTAGACTCTATTGACACGATTGTTACAGGGAAAAGACCCCGAAAGGGATTTCATGCACGTGGAAGTCGGTGTGCACATACGCAGTGCTGGAGAGGATTCCCTCTTTCCCCGGTTGGAAGAGTGGAGGTACCTATATCACACTCTGGCACTGAAAGATGTACTCCCCGAGGTGGATGACTTACTATACCCCAAGGCGAAAGAAGGGACTGTGGCTACCCGGAGGCTTACACCTGGCTGCACCCTATTGTTGTACCCCAAACGAGTGGACCTCATCGATAGCGGACTTAGGTGTTGGTGTACGCTTGAACCCAAAGCGCACGTCTCTTTGTCACCGGAAGGATGGACTACCTTGAAATGGGTGTTGTTGGGTGAGCTGCACGGTGATAGCATTCACCTCTGTGACGACAACTACATTTTCTGCGGTCCCTTTTTCGCTTGACTCCTCTGTCTCAACGGCGGTGGTTTTACCCAGGACCCCGATCTATGGACGGCTTTGGAACGAGTAGTCGCCATTGTCGATAAGGTACTATCTCTATAGGAGCCACATAACCAATCAGAATAGTACGTATCACGGACTACACCCGTAGAGCTACATCTAGGCGCGCATGTGTGACATGGTCTAAAAAACACGTCCCTCTGGATCCCACACCTTCATTTCTACGGTTGCAGAGCCATGACGGAGATCCAGCCCTATGCGACTCGCATTTTACAGCATGCGACCGTGGTTACTTCACTCACGGGTTACCGAGCAGTGGTCCGGTCCATGTTTGCAGATGGCGACGACAACGAGGGGCGACGCCACAGAAGCGGTCCTCGACAGAGTGCACTCGATGGAGAGGTGTGCCATCACTCACCACTACTGGACTATGACAGCCATCCTTGATGCTCGGGCTATGGACCACGAGCGCTCACGCCGGAACCAGCGATGGCTGGTTGGCCTAGTAATGGTCTGTGCCCTATTGACCCTGGCGCTGTGGCATTGACAGTGGGACCTCACCATAAATACGAGGGTCAGACAGAGTGTGTGTCATTCACCGTTCGGCATTGGATCAAGCATGTCACCAGTCCTACGAGCCATCCTTCCCCTTACACCCCGGGTGGGGTTACACGTCTATGAAGATAAAGTCACCCTCGTGGAAGACCGTGGAGATGTTTGCTGGTCGCCCGCTGAGACCGTATCGAATACGGTTACGCTACACCGTGACGGCTGGACCAAATTTAAACGGGTGTTGAGCGGCGAGCTCGACGGACATCTCATCCACATAGACAATGCCATCTACGTAAACCGTGGACCCTTCTTCCCACGCCTGGGCCGCTACCAAGACCCTACGCGAGGCTTCACCCTAGACCCCAATCTGGGGATAGCCTTCGAGAAAGTGGTGCCTATCGTGGACCAGCTGTTTACACCGGACGAGCGGTCATCAGACGAGTTGGAGTGGGCTCGTGCCCTGAGAGAAGCAGCGAAAGAACCCAATGAACAAATGTCTAGCCATGAACCAGACGACGATGCCATTGATTATCCGGCTAGACTTTGACCACCCGATCCTTTGATCTCACAGAGTTCTCCCTATAAATATGAGAGACAGTCAAATCTGGTACCATTCACATACTGACCATGACGGAGCATATAATACTGGCGTATCTCAGCTTGACCCCCGAGGTTTTCCTGCACGTTTATGCGGATAAGGTTGATATCATGGAGGAGGTGGGAGACATCTGTGATGCGGACCCTACACAACCGTATCCGAATCACATTCGTCTGTCCCGAGAGGGCTGGACCAAATTCAATCGGGTGTTGTCTGGTGAACTGGACGGCGACCTCATCCACTTGTGTCACGATGTGTACATCCGACGCGGCCCTTTCTTTGCTCAATTGGCTCGGATAGATGGGGGTACAGTGCATTTTACCCTTCACCTTGATCTATGGTCTGCATTGGAAGATGCCGTGGTAGATGTGGGTCAAGTGCTTATCAAGCGGTCATCAGACGAGTTGGACTGGTCATTTACCATGGACACTGTGGAAGCCAACGAAGAAAATCAGAAAGTAAATCCGGCCCAAGATATACTCGTTATAAATAAACGATAGAGCCAGGGTCCATCATCATTTGTCACCATGATGATGAAGCGCTGGGAGAAGGTGTTGGATAACTTATACTACAGTCCCAAAGTCCGGTGGCCTAAAATGCATTGTCGGCTCTCTATCGAGCGACCAAACCCCAGAGGATACACCGTGCCCAAGTCCGAGATTGGTTAAGAAAACAAGACACCTATACCTTACATCGATCTGTCCGTCGCCATTTTCTACGGAACCGGGTCATCGTGGGAGGAATAGATGCCCAGTGGCAAGCGGATTAGGTCGATATGAGCGCCTTTGCCAAACACAACGATGGGAATCGGTATATCTTGACGTGCATCGATATACTATCGAAGTATGCGTGGGTGGTACCCATCCGGACGAAAACGGGGGCGAATCTCATAGCGTCGTTCAAAGACATCTTCAAGACTGGGCGCAAACCTTTGTATTTGCAAACCGACGAAGGCACGGAATTCCTCAACAGATCGTTCCAACAGTTTCTGAAAGCCCAGAAGGTGTTTTTCTTCCATACGTACAACGAGACCAAGGCTTCCGTGGTGGAAAGGTTCAACAGGACATTCAGGGGCCGCATGCATAAATATTTCACATATAAGAATAGAAGGCGGTACATCGATGTTCTCCCGAAACTTGTGAGTGGTTACAATCGATCCTATCACCGGAGAATAGAGAGAGCCCCCATTACCGTGACCCAACGCAATGAAGCCCAAGTCCGGCGTGTCTTGTACCCCAGGCAATCGCAGCGAACGACGAAGGCGGTGTTCAAGGTCGGGGACCCTGTACGGATCAGTAAAGTCCAAGGTCAATTTGAGAAATGTTACTTGCCCAACTGGAGCGATGAGCATTTCCTGATAAACGGCGCCTACCCCGACAGCAGTGAGTCTATGAACTGGAAGATCTTCAAAGGGAACCGTTGCTAGGGGCGTTTTACGAGACGGAATTACAGCCTGTCGTAAAAACACAGCAAGACAGGAGCAGATTTTGAAAACGGAACGTCGACGTGGCAAACTGTATCATTTCGTCAAATGGCGAGGCTGGCCCAGTTCCTTCAATTCCTGGGTCGCTGCCAACGAAATGGCGAGGCTGGCCCAGTTCCTTCAATTCCTGGTTCGCTGCCAACCAGGTGAAACGACTATAAATCCAGACACCACTGCCGTCATCTTTCATTCCACGTCCGACCACAGCTGCCTCTGAACACAGCGTCTCCCAAAACGCGCAAAGCGCAAGTGGGCTTTGTGGTGATACTGCTCACCCTGCTGATTGTGTTGTACGGAGGTGTGCTTTACGACGTAGCCTATGTCAGCACGTTACTTAACCAACTGAGAACACCAGCCACCAGTGAAACCGGTCTACAGATAGCACCAGTCAACCCCGTATCGAGCCCAGTCACCACCCCACCCAGTGTACAAGCCACGTCGAGCGCCACACCAAGCTCCACACCTACACCAAGTACACCCACTACGTCTAAAGACCCACCGGATTTTATCCCTCACAGTGAACAGACAACGACATCATCTACATTGTGCAGAATCTGTTCAGTACAAACAAAGAACATCGGAACATCAGCTTAAATGCCCACTACCTGGTGGTCTTCAAAAACCCGAGATACCACTCAACTGCTGCACCTGGCGAGACAGATGTATCCCGGCCGCACACCGTTTGCGTTGGAAGCCTTTAAAGATGCCACAACCCCTCAGCACGGGTATATGCTCTTCGACCTCAAGCAAGCCACCCCCGACCACCTTCGACTACGGACCGGAATCTTTCCCGGAGAGGCCCACCACGTGTACATGAAAAAATAATGTAAACACACCCACAGTGGCTCCCCTAGCTGGGGTCTGTGTGTTTGATGATGGGGATAATGAAAAGAATGAATACCACAGCATGGTTGACTTTGTCTCTGTTCTCTGAATTAGATAAAAAGAGCAGAGTTGTGGGTTCTGGCATTAGTTATACATGATGTTTGCGCGAGTACGGAAGCACGCTCCCACGCTCCGTGTATTGAAGACGGCCCCACCCGAGTTGGTCCGAACCATTGTACGCGGTGCGGACCTTGACCTTGTACGCTGTCTGTGCGAGATCGAGTACAACCTGTTAAAAGGCAACGAACCACTGACTCCGGCTCAGAAGACCAAGTTGACCAAGCATAAGACAGGTGTCCGAACCCTAGTCCAGAAGCGAGTCTCTCAAACACAAAAGGAAAAGGTGTTACAGAAAGGCGGCTTTCTCAGGGCCATCTTAGCACCGTTGGCCGCTTCCGTGTTGGGTCCAGTATTGGGTGGACTCTTCGGCCGACAATGAACCACACGAAAAAAATGGTCCTCGTCGAACCACGATTCCTTCAAAACCTCCAATCGCCCTACCCTGTCCCACCTACGGTGAAGACCATAAACACCCTCAATGGAGAGATGCAACAGATCTTACAGAGACCGGGGTTAAGCGACAGTGAGAAAGTACAACGGTACAATGAGACGCTTCAACGGTACATGACGTTCATGGACCAACACAAAACCCTCTCTACCCCACCACCACCACCACCACGTGACACACCGCCGACCTGAGCACCGCTCCAACAGCCGCCATTACCAGGGGTAACACCCACAGCCCCACAGTGGGTGGAAGACGAAGTCCTAAAGAGTGTACCTGCATCGTTCAAGAAATAAGCTGGTCTGGTATTACAACGGTGGAAACAGAATTCTAACATGACTTGGAATGATAAAGGCGAACTACTGGTACAGAATCAGGTGGTCCCCGGGACCCACATGACGGATTTAGTGAATGACCTGATGCGTAAACGCAGGTCGCACACGGATCCTCGAGGATGGGAGGTCTTCGCTCAAGGCTTGAAAGACATGCATGTACCACAGGAATTGGTGGGCCTTTATGCAACGAACCCATCAATCGCCAAGTGGCCCACTGCCTTTTTGGGAGTCCGAATGGGAACCAGAGTCACCCCCCAAACCACCAGCACCACAACGGGCACCTTCTTTTCAGGCCTTTAAAAAACCATCCTTGATCAGGACACCCCACATCTCCAGAGCCGTGACACGTAGCAAGTCAACGCGACGAACACGACGCCGGACACAACCGCCCAAGGCCTGGAACACCTATTAAAACCAACAGCAGCAGCAGGACCGCTCAGTCGCCATGTTTTACCTCACCCTACCCAGTAACAGTTGGCTGGATGTGTTTCCTGACAACACCTTGGCCAAGTACGTGACCCAGTTACCGCAACCGTTGCATTTACCTGGGCGCTGGGAATGTGGCCTCGTGGATATCCAATACCCTTACTCGTGGTACAACGTGCGAGCCAATGAAATGTGGTACGGGGTGACCTACGAAGGAAAAGACACCCGAATCACCCTCCCCGAAGGACAATACGATACTCCCAAGTAGTTCATGGGTGGGCTGTCAAGACTGTTGCATTATAAGGCTCTACGGGAGGTCACGAATACTTCGAAACGCATCAAATCCTTTCCCTTCAAGAATCACGTGGACTTCGATTACAACGCACACAGCGACAAGGCACAGCTTATCGTCACCGTCAACACGATTGTCGTACTGCGTCCTATCCTACAGCAAATGCTGGGTTTCGATCTACAGACGTTCGCTGGTCCCACCGCCCACCAAGGCGAGATCCCGATGGATATGAAGTCGGGTATGTACGTGTATTCGGACGTGGTGGACAACCACATCGTGGGCGATACCAACACACCTCTGTTACGGGTGGTGCCCATTAAAAAGACGTTAGGAGATCAAGTCACCCACAGTTTCACCCACATGCTCTACCTATCCGTATGACAAACCGACATCAACACGATCACGGTGGATATAAGAGATGACACGGGACGACCGGTGGCATTCGAGCGCGGGAAAGTGGTGCTGACACATCATTTTCGACAAGCACGTGCTCCCAACTTTGTATAATGAAGGTGCCTTACGAGTGCGATGCACACAGCTATATGGACTATTATGCCCAACAGGCCGGCGGTGGCCTTCCGGTCTTTAGTGGTGCACGCATGCAACGAGGACATGGACTGGGGAACATTCTCGGGAGCATCGTCAAAACGTTCCTGCTCTTGGTGACGCGTGGGGTGAAAGCAATCGGCAAACAAGCGGTACGCAGTGCAATGCAAGTCGCCGGTGATGTCTTGGGGGGTACGGCACCCAAAGAAGCCTTGAAACGGCGGACCAAAGAAGCAGGAGGCGTCTTGGTGGCCAAAGCACAACGCACCGTAGGGAATAACAGACCTGCACCACCGAGACCATGCACCAGCCGACGACCGACCCAGCGACGACGCATATCGAAGACCCAGGATATCTTTTCTTAAAACATGTCCTTGGGTCCTGCCCCTCCGCCAACAGTGAATTTGATTCGTGGACCGTGCCGCCCACACAGACCAGTGCCCAACAAGTATTACGGGTGGATAATATCTCGATCTCCAGCATCAACGAAACAGGGCCCATCGAGTTCACCATCAGTAATGCGGATACGGCTTATGTGGATTTAGCCTATACATACTTGTATGTGAAAGCCAAGGTGGTCAATGGGGATGGCTCCAGAATCATCCAAGCTGCAACGGTGGGCCCGACGAATCTCTGGCTGCACTCGATGTTTCAACAGGTGGATATATTTCTCAGCGACAAACTCATCAGTGACTCGACCAACACGTACCCCTATCGAGCCTACATCGAGACAGTGTTGTCGTATGGCCGAGAGGCTAAAAATTCTCAACTGACAGCCGCTCTATTCTACCAGGACACACCCGAGCACATGGACACGGTGGACAATGTGGGATATAACAAACGGAAGGCTTTCACTGCGAACGGTGACTCGGTGGATCTCATGGGTCGACTACACGCAGACATGTTCATGCAAGACCGGTACCTCTTGAACAAGATCCCCATCAAAATCCGACTGATACGGGCGCCTCCGACCTTCGCCTTGATGGCCACTAACGTAGATGGGCATGCAGCTGACTATAAGATTGTTGTCCAAGACGCAGTCCTGTATGTCCGAAAAGTGTAACCGAATCCAGTCGTTTAATTGGGACACATGAAAGCCTTGGAAACAAAACCAGCCCAGTACCCTATCCGACGTGTACAAACCAAAGTGTTCTCTTTTTTTTTTTGATAAAACAATCTTTGATTTATTCATTCCACGATATGCCAAGTGTCACATATGTACATATTATTCAAGCTGGTTCTAACATAACACATTAAGATATTTATGTCTCAATTGGGACATAAAATCACTGTTTACCAGCTCTGAAATGTCGAATTTGGATCATAGTTTTAGTACGTTCTATGCTTATTAGAGCTAGATAAAACAAGATTGAAAGAAATTCGTTTCAGACTGGACGCATATATACGAACCTATGGAAATACATGTACATGCCATACATTTCGATACATTCATAACTACATGAACATTCAGCTCGTAAAACATGAATTCAGCAGTTTTAAATAAAAAAAAAACTACAGAACAAAGAGAAGAAAATGATGAATATATGAAACATCCTTTGGCATCTCAGAGAAAAAATATACATATATATTATAAACTTCATCTTTATTAAAATCGATACGGATTTTTACCAAAATGTGGCTGTAAAAGGGATGAAAATGGACCAATTTTGTTTTAAATCCCACCTGTATTCAACAATATTGACCAATATCAGTCAATATAAGATGATATATTGGAGGATCTTTTTCGGAGTTCAGTGAGATTGTGACCAACATCAGCAACATATAAATATATCCATGCGGCATCGACTCGGATTGGCTCAACAATCAGACACCATTCTCTATTCATACTCCTAGCATATTACTACTCATAGCTCTGGTAACTACGAAGCTATGCGTAGAAATGGACTTTGCGTACGAAGATACCTGTACACAAATGTTGATAGCTGCATTTCATCTGCCGGTTTCATGGGCGTCGCTAGGATTTTTCAAAGGGGGGTGGATTATCATAGCACTTTAGGCGAGGGTCCAGGGGCCGCCGAGGCCCCGGAAGCTCCGGGGTCCTAGATCGCCGGAGATGCGTTTTAAGCGTTTTCCCGGAATTAAATCTGAACATAATGTATGCAGATTTAGGGTTATATTATACAGCTCTGAGACATTAGATGGCCTGAGATGCATTCTGAGCGATTTCCAACAATTAAACTAACATGTCGTTTGTCAAATATCAGTATTATATTTTATTCCCTTGTCATCTTGAAAACACCATAATAACGCTTTGGGCCTATATACCTCGTAGGCTAACCAAGTGGCGTCGGAACGTCATTGAAAGTTGGGGACCACTATCACAGCCCAACAGGTGGGTGTCCAGGGGCCGCCTAGTCCCCGGAAGCTCTGGGGTCCTAGATAGCCGGAGATGCGTTCTGAACGTTTTTGCGGAAATAAAACTGATCTTACTGCATGCACATTTATCATTCTATTTTCACGATTTTTTTTTCGCAATTATAAGCATGCATCGATATTGAAAACATTGCACCTCATGCCTTCATCCATTTGACGCTCTAGTTATATTTAAAACATACAAAACGATGACTTATAGTTCTTGGGAGGGAAACCAACATGCCTACATATACGATTCATTCACACAAAGATAAAACAAGGAAATCCTCACAGCACAACAGGCGAGGGTCCACGAGCCGTTTAGGCTCTGGAAGCTCCGAAGTTCCAGATCTCCAGAGACGCGTTCTAAGAGTTTTCCCAGAAATAAATGTATGCAGATTTATGGTTCTATTTTCACGTATGTTTCGCATTTATAAGCACTCATCGATATTGAAAAAATCATACTTCATGCCTGAATCCATTTGACTATTTAGTTATATTTATCACATAAAAAGAACACATAAAAACTGATGACCTTTACATGATGGAACGTTAGAACCAATATGATAGCGATTCATTTACACAAAGCTAAAATGAGCGATCGTCACAGCCTGACAGGCGGGGGTCCAGTGGCCGCCTAGGCCCCGGAAGCTCCAGGGTCTCCGGTTGCCGGAGATGCGTTTTACCCGTTTTCTCGGAAACAAATCTGAACACAATGTATATAGATTTATGGTTCTATTTTCACATTTGTTTCGCATAAACCCGCATCGATTTTGAAGAATATGCCGGACTCCATTTGACTTCCTGGTTTGACACAAACAAAACGGACCTTCACGTCTTGACACTCTATTTGTAATTTTTATGTTTTTTTTTTATTTTATGTTTTTATGCTTTTTTTTATTTTGTTTTTGCTTTTTCTTCTGTTTTTTTTTTGGCGCGGCCAAGGGGGGGTCGTTCGCACCGGACGACCCCCCCCCCTAACGACGCCCCTGGGTTTAAGGGAGTACATCACGTTCAGTTTTAACAGTCAGAATGTGCTTAAACTTTCAGTTACAGCTTTTTAAAGCTAAGATAAGACAAATCATGAAATAAAAACAGGAGGTCACCATACTATTTGTACAAACCTTACATGAGTTGTGTTTGCACCCTCTATCATTGGACTAGTAATATGTCTCATGTTTAACAAGGCATTCATACACAGAGTTATTCAAATCATCAAAATCCGCAAACTGCTCCAGATTGTGTTGGAGCAGAGCGAGGGAAAAACGACAAGAAGACATGTCGAAATTGAAACACGGATATATGTTACATTTACAGGAACCGACTTGCTGTTTTTTCTTCCAGTTGTTTCACAAGCCAGTAGAAGTACTGGATTACGTTTTGAAAATTTCAATTGGCCAAATCAAGTATTTCAAAAGTAAAAGAACATATACGTCGTCGCTGTCGATAAAGGG
The DNA here is from genome assembly GCA_036873755.1 of Hanleya hanleyi. Classification (NCBI taxonomy): domain Eukaryota; kingdom Metazoa; phylum Mollusca; class Polyplacophora; order Lepidopleurida; family Hanleyidae; genus Hanleya; species Hanleya hanleyi. The sequence continues at coordinate 28,804 of JAVTVY010026017.1, forward strand.
GAAAAGTATACAATGGTCAGACAAAGGGCGCTTATTCGTAAACTATGCAACTCTTTCCTTTTCGGTTTCCCGGATGACTACCAAGGACATAGACATATCTTTACCATACGGAAAATATTTATTACTGTAGGGAGAGAGAGAGAGAGAGAGAGAGAGAGAGACAGAGGAAGAGAGAGAGAGGGGGAGACAGAGAGAGAGAGATAGAGAGGGAGAGAGAGAGAGGGAGACAGAGGAAGAGAGAGATAGAGACGGAGACAGAGAGAGGGAGACAGAGGAAGAGAGAGATAGAGACGGAGACAGAGAGAGAGAGAGAGAGAGAGGGAGTCAGAGGAAGAGAGAGAGAATTAAGGTTTAATGTCGCGTTCAGCAATTTTATTACTGTATATTCATATACGATGTACTTTTTTCTCGTTTGATTCCTTGAAATTTGACACTTATTTGTTCAACTTCTGGCCTTATAGATATTAAGCATTTTGTTATATAACTATAGCAAGGGAACAAATAGTTGTGTAAAGTCCTGACATGTTAAAAGGCACGTTATTATATGGGTTCAACGCTTAAAACATTCCAGGAATTCCTACAACGGAACAGCGGTGCTTTTGCGGGTATGAATGCATAAGTTTGACCGATTGTGTAACTTGTGTGGAAGCCGTATACCTTTTCATATACCAAATATATAATATTTGGACGAAGAATATAAGATCAAGGCCAATGGGGTCGTGGAGACTTGATACCATATTTACATTGTATGTCTCAAGTAGGCATAACCAGCTTGATCTACATGTACCACGATAAGTTGGTGGATATTCCTACCCACCCTCCACGCACCCCTCTATTAGGCTTTTCTCTGCCAAAGAGAGAGTTATCGTGTACGAATCGAATTCGCAGAAATTGCAGTAAATAATTGAGCGTAAGGCGGCTTGTAGAAAACGGTTCGAGATTCTGATGACATTTGGTTTTGAAAAAAACGGTTCGAGATTCTGATGACATTTGGTTTTGAAGAAAACGGTTCGAGATTCTGATGACATTTGGATTTGAAGAAAACGGTTCGAGATTCTGATGACATTCATATATCTGGTAAAAACCTTTTTGAGATTTTGACAAGTCAGCAAATTAGGATTCTGGCAAACATATTCTGTCTTCATTCACATGCCTATTTTTTCTCTCACTCTTCGAAACAGTCTTGATAGATCGGATCAGCATTCAAAATCCGAGGTAGTCCTATATATTTCATCTACAAACCCGAAACACCAAAGTGTTCTCTGTGCCTGCTGGAAATATGGGCGCCAACAAAGAAAACCTGTTCCTGGGGAAACTACCAAAGCGATTGATCCTGGCCTGTGTGGAAAATACCAGTTTCAGCAGAGCCTACCCAGAGAATCCGTTTGCCTTTAAACATTTCGGCATCAATTGTGTGGCCCTGCATGTGGATGGACAACAGGTCCCAGCCACGGCCTTAACACCGAACTTTGGGCGCAGAAATTTCATTAGAGCCTATCAGAGCCTGTTTTCAGCCACCGGTCAAATCAACCAGGACGAAGGGAATCTGATCAGTCGGGAGGACTACGCGAACGGATACACGTTGTTCTGTTTCGATCTGACCCCCACTACCATCAGCTGGCCCTGGCCAAGCAAGGCAATTTACGGTTGGAAATCCACTTTGCACGAGCCCTGGGGACCACCGTCAATGTGATCTGCTACGCCGAGTTTGACAGCATCATTCAAGTGGACAAGGCGCGCAACGTCCTGTGTGACTTTGCCACCTAACATGGATACAGACCAGATAACCACCATGCTGGAGAATGACCCAGGGACACGTATGGTCTTTCAAGGGGTGTTCGCCCGAGATGTGTTCCCATTAGACCGTATGTATCCTGCTGCTTACGTTCTCAACACGGACCCGATGGATCGGCCCGGTGAACATTGGGTGGCCGTGTACTTGACAGAACAGCAGGGCGAATACTTTGACCCGTACGGCCTGCCACCCCTCCATCCCGATTTAAAAGACTTCATGGATCAAGGCACAGAGACGTGGTGTTGGAACAGTCAAACGTTGCAAAGCCTGACCAGTAGCGTGTGCGGACAATATTGCTTGTTTTACCTGTACCATCGATGCCGGGGAAGGACCTTATCTACCATCGTACAGATGTTTGACGAGTACCCCAAGGCCGAGGACCGCGATGTACTCGTATATGACTGGGCCGCCCATCATTTCAATGTACAAGCCCCGTTCTGGGCTTAAGTTCTTTCAATGTACAAGCCCCCTGTTCTGGGCTTAAGTTTACAAGCTCCCTGTTCTGGGCTTCAGTTCTTTCAATGTACAAGCCCCCTGTTCTGGGCTTCAGTTCTTTCAATGTACAAGCCCCTTGTTCTGGGCTTCAGTTTTCACGTGGTTGTTCTCACGTTGTTGTTGTTCACTGAATAACAAAATGAGATCTCACCAAAAAACCCTGTCTTGTGTGTTTTCTATATGAGCATAATGCATGAAACTGGCTTTGAACACCGTATTAGCCAATCAGTGGCTTAGGATGGAGCCAAAGGTAACCCATCCATGTCCAGAAAACAATACCCGGGTGTACAAGAACCCGTATGTAGGCGCGGACGTAGGCGAAAGCATCCGAGTACCCGGATGTAGGCGCAGACGTGAGCGAAATTCTAGTACCCGTCCATTGGTTCTTTTATCGATCGCTCATTGGCTCTTTTTCTCGACCGCTGATTGGTCCAAATGGAACTGCCCATCCTTCCCAGGTTAATTTACAATCCCCTCTTGGGGTTCAAGCTCTGTATATCGATGCCGCAACATTGTTTCCGAACCTTGCCGAAAAGGAGACCTTGGACCTTTTGACCTGGATGTGACCTTTGACGTTTTGACCTGACATTCATCCACACACTGCCGGTGACGACGCGCGCGTGCGGCCAGAGAAACCGCGCGTGTGCGCTGCGGCCGGGGCGGGCCGGGCCGGGCCTGGAAAAACCCCGGAGGTTGAACATCCGGACGTCTAAGAGAACATTGGAACTCTTCTGGGTTTGGAGGTGAAACCCGGATGTGACGTCACAACCCACGTGACCTGCAGCAACATGGAAACGACACCCTAGTCTAGCCCCCTCACATAGGCTTCACATGGATACCTCACTCGATCTCATCGGCCCACTAGTGGCCCACCTAGACCCCAAAACGTCTACTTCCATACCCTTTGTCCACTGCGCATGCGCAGAGTGACGACATTTCAACCCCGCACTCGCCCCATCAGATGCCCCCTCCCATAGGCTTCACATTGATACCTCACTCGATCCCATCGGCCCACTAGTGGCACACCTAGATCCCAAAACGTCTATTTCCATACACTTTGTCTATTGCGCATGCGCAGAATGACGATATTCCTTCCCCACATCCATCCCATCGGTTGCCGCCTCACATAGGCTTCACACTGATACCTCACTCGACCCCATCGGGCCATTAGTGGCCCACCTAGATCCCAAAACGTCCACCCCGTATGGACCTATACACCCATAGCCATGCAGTATAGGCCTATGGGCCTACCCAGGCCTCGGTGACTTTTTCCAAAAATTTCACCGTTTCGCTCCGGGACCCTTCCCATCGTGTTCTAAATGACGAGACGTGAAAAACAAATCCAAGCAACCCATATCACAATGAACGTGTGTGAATTTCCCAGGTTGCACCTATACCCCCATGGCCAGCCTATGGGCCTATATACAGACCTCGGTGACTTTTCCCAAAAATTTCACCGCTTCGCTCCAGGACCCTGCCCATTGTCATTGTCATTCACCCAGACCGGAAGTGACGTCATACGGGACAGCGCCCCCTGGCGGATGCAAGAGTTACCTCCCCCGGCAAAACGCATGTGGATTTCACGTCTCTATACTACTTCATTCTCATGGCATCCGATTGTATGTCTCCTATTGTCGTTTACCGACGGTTTGGAGGTTACAAACTCTGACGTTGGGAGAATGTACTACTTAGGTTCCATGTATAACACGAAGACATTACCACACGTCATAAACAAAAGGCATCATCCGCTGCGTGGTTACAACATTAAATCTATTTAGTTCATGGACGATGAACACGCATGTTTAAGGGGTTTCGTTACCTTTCCTTCACCGGGCCGGGGGGTCACCCAATATATCCCACAATACCTAAATTTATAGATAATCAGCATTCATATTAATTGTGAATGATTTATGAACTAAATATATCCCTCAAACCTCTCATGAACTGCTACAATTTCAGTTATCTGAAAGAAAAATTTACAGCTGATTTACCATATTTCTCCAGTCTATCAATATGCGATTTTGAGTTTTCTCTACTGCTGGAATAGGCATGGTGAAGGACACATTTGTTCTGACTAATTTCAATCAGTATTGCATGCGGTAAAAATAAAAGCAAAGAAATTGTATTTTCACCTTATGTTTCTCTTGGAAGATAGCATGCTGAGTGCACAATTTTGACTGAACCCCAACATCATATTGAAATCCAGGCTATTTCATAGGTTCTGCCATTCATACGATATATATATACACACACACACATGACCAACATGTAGGATTGATTGGATGGGCTCCCTTTTCAAGAAGTACATCTATTGCAATATCAGGCTATTATTTATGGGGCTTTACCATTAACTTTTTCACTTGACTGGTAACGAAACCGCTTAAGTCCCTCTCACACTATTGGATAACGTGTTATTGACGTTTTCAAGTGGCACATTGATTGAAATTGTAGTTTAAGGGCCGCTTTCCATTCGGATTTCGCTCAATGTTTTATTTGAATTTCGCGGTACATTACTTTGTTTTTTTTTAATATCTTTTCCAGCGCTAAGTATATAAATAAATAAATGGATAAATAAATAAATAAATAAATAATAAATAACAATGAGAGATTAGTAGGAGATATAAATAGAAGTAAATAAGAATCGCTATATATAAGTTCGTAAGTCTCTTTCTGGTTTTTGGATAAGTTATACTAGTAAATATGAGTTCACTGTAATCGCGTGGATGATCCCTTTGTCTTGGTACCCCTTTGTACGCACAAAGCCGTCCAGAAAAAACTGGGAGAACCATCGGCGTATTCAGGATTTTTCGAATCGACTTCCCTAACGAGGCCCTTGGGAACAGGGTGGGTTCTTCCAGAAATCTGTGCCTGTAACAATTGCTTGGAGTTGTTATTGGGGCACAGGATGGCAGATCTACGTCCTATTTTGCGTGAAAGTCAAAGGATCATATTATGTGTTGAGGCGTCAGTTCGGTGTCATCTATGGGCTAGCGTGTCGGTGTGGTTTAGGTTTGGTAGTCTGGTTGCTCAGTTCGGTGGGGTAGTGTGTCTGGCGTGGTACAGGGTCGAGTATTCTGGACGTTCTTGTGGATCGACGATGATGGTCTTCATCATGTTCATCTCCATTTGGTGCTGTGTTATAATATTTGTCGTCATCGGTGTATCAAGTGGCACAAGCGCACTGGACCTTTCTTATACATCAACCATTTTCGCCAAGTGCAATGTGATTGCAAGATAGTGAAAAGAGTTGCTGCAGGAATGAGACAGTATGAGTACATTACAAAGTACGGAGGAAGAGGTACATTTCATATGATTCAGACATATTATCTTGCACTGTTGAGTTTTGTCATGTTTGCGCATGAAGAGAACAAAGATATCTAATTCCATATAAACAAGCTGAGTAGCTAGCAGGTCCTCCGCCAAGTAGCCTGTTTGAGAGCATACAGCATATACGCTTCCAATATCTCCTTAAATATAACTTGGAAAGTTGATATGTGTATGTGGAAAGAGACGTTCATCTGGAATTGTTGAGACAATTTGAGGAGGTTTGGGAAGCAGTAATGGGTAGTGTAACACTGGAATGTAAGTCTGTAGTTGTATATGGATTTGTGGATGGTGAGGTTTATAAATCGATGAGTGGAATAGATCAAGATATCGCGTTCACAACACAGATGGGTACAATATGGGTGAGTGAAATCCAAGATGGTCAATGGCAGCCATCTTGGATTACATACTACCTCAATGAAAATCAATACCAATCGCTGTCTAACTGATGTGAAGCACCGTCTCGAGTTTGAAGTTGATTGGTCAAATTGTTGTCGAGATATCACGTTCACAAGATCCGAGACGGATGGAATCCAATATCGTCAATGGCAGCCATCTTGGATTTGTACCTCAGTGAAAATCAATACCAATGGCCGTCTAATTGATGTGAAGCACATTCTCAAGTTTGAAGTCGATTGGTCGAACTGTTCTCGAGATATCGCGTTCACAAGATGTGGGATGGACAGAATCCAATATGGTCAATGGCAGCCATCTTGGATTATGTACCTCAGTGAAAACCAATACCAATGGCCGTCTAACTGATGTGAAAAACCTTCCCTAGTTTGAAGTCGATTGGTTGATTTGTTTTTGAGATATCGTGTTAACAAGATGTGGAACGGAGTGAATCCAATATGGTCCATGGCAGCCATCTTGGATTACGTATCTCAGTGAAAATCAAAACCAATGGCCGTTTAACTGATGCGAAGCACATTCTCAAGTTTGAAGTGGATTGGTCAAACTGTTGTCGAGATATCGCGTTCACAAGATGTGGGATGGACAGAATCCAATATGGTCAATGGCAGCCATCTTGGATTACGTACCTCAGTGAAAATAAATACCAATGGCCGTCTAACTGATGTGAAGAACCTTCCCAAATTTGAAGTCGATTAGTTGAATTGTTCTCGAGATATCGTGTTCACAAGATCTGGGACGGATGGAATCCAATATGGTCAATGGCAGCCATCTTGGATTACGTACCTCAGTGAAAATCAATACCAATGGCCGTCTGACTGATGTGAAGAACATTCCCAAGCTTGAAGTTGATTGGTGGAAATGTTCTTGAGATATCGCGTTCACAAGATGTGGGACGAACAGAATCCAATATAGTCGATGGCGGCCATCTTGGATTACGTACTTCAGTGAAAATCAATACCAATGGCCGTCTAACTGATGTGAAGCACCTTCTCAAGTTTGAAGTCAATCTGTCAAATTGTTCTTGAGATATCGCGTTCACAAGATGTGGGACGGACAGAATCCAATATGGTCGATGGCGGCCATCTTGGATTACGTACCTCAGTGAAAATCAATACCAATGGCCGTCTAACTGATGTGAAGCACCTTCTCAAGTTTGAAGTCGATTGGTCGAATTGTTCTCAAGATATCGCGTTCACAAGATGTGGGACGGACGGACGGAAGGACGGACGGAGGGACGGTTGGAAGGACGGACGGAAGGACGGACGGCTAGCATTTCCGAGTCCTCCCACCACTTCGTGGCGGAGGACAATAAGGCTCTGCGACTCAATGATGCTATACAGACATATATTTATATTTTAGTTTCAAATACGCAAATCTTGTTCAGTCAGATAGTCATGTATACATGCATGAAAACATCTTATACCAAGGTATTCATGTAATTTAGCAAATCTATTGCATTCGTTTGCTAACGGCTCTACTATATACTACTGGACAATAATACTAATAATGTTATTATTGATTCTCCTTATATTGGTATATGGATCCTTGACATAACATACAGATATATACATTACATAATATAATACAGTACTTGATAATTCCGTTATTGCATTTGGCTATCCTGAAAGTTGTTGGTATTGACCTTTATTTCGTTCATTGTTATTGTTTGTAGCTTGTCTCATGTAGGCCTGTATATTTCGGTACAATAAATGAATCTGAATGTGAATCTTGAGTTACAATCGAGAGACATAGGCCAAACTATGATGGCTACATCGAACTGTGCGTACCGGCAGCAAATGCTAAGGAAAAGCTATTACGTCAAGCTACACACATAACGTATAAGGACAACAAAAGGTTTGTGGGGAACATTATAGGCAATTCACTCACTGTGTCTGACAGAAAAAGCGGGAAATCGTACAAGCTCCACTCTGCTCCTCCACTCCCCCCGGAATCCCCATGATCGCGCGTTAAACGCCACTTAAATATCGCAAAAAAGATCACCTGGTGGAGGACGGTGACACGGACTAGATTGACAATCAAATATGCATCCTCCTCACAACCCATGCTCCATTTCACAGGCTAGTTTATCATTCCTGCCTCCAAAAACAGAAGTTGACCTTTACTACATTGCTATGACGTATAGGGGAAATTGAGAATTTTGTAAGCACACGAAGTGTGCGCAATGAAATTCAGATTTCATAAGCAAAACCGAGTAAGACGTAATAGTGATATTCTCCATTAAAGTATGATATACAAGCCATTGAAAGTAAACCGGAAATGGGAAATTTCCCAAGTCTCCCTTCTCCAAAATGGCTGAGTGCCATACCGTTCGAGAAGAGAGTGACTAAGAACAAACAAATTATTCATACTGTTACATGTGACATATGAAGACTGTATTTTGTGATTTATAATATTGTGCTAGTCGAATAAACCAAAGTTCATGTTATGTTAATTACATGTGTATTGGTATATAAATATATAGATGATTAAATGTTCCTTGGGATTATCTCCCCTGATCATGTCATGTTTAAATGCTCCTGTGAGTTGTCTCCTTCAACCATCACACATTGGAGGTACGTCAGTCCTTTCCAGCAAAATCAACACAACCTGGAGTACGTTTGCCTTGGATGATTGAATTCTACTTCAGAGATAGATTAGACTACATGTACTTCAAACAGTACTGTTGTAACTTCACAAGTTGAACCTTACTTTGAATACAATTCCGATATGTTTAGGTTATTACGGTACTTAACATCCAAAATGCATTAAGATTCAGGATATACATGTACAATATACAGTACTGTAGATTAGTTAAATGTAAGCCTCCCTGAATTCAGATATATATTGGGTTGGGTGGGTGGGACTATTACATCTTACTCGGTTTTGCTTATGAAATCAGAATTTCATTGCGCACACTTCGTGTGCTTACAAAATTCTCAATTTCATATCGCAAGACCTCGTAAGATGTAATAGTGATATGTTCAAAGTCAACATTTTGGAAGTGGCTGTAAACTTTATCTTAGACCAAATATGGCCTAAAATCTGTGACTACTTGGCACCTTTAACCAGTAGCCTTGGGCTATATTGCTAGATCCGTTCTATTTTTTTATTTTATTTTATTTTTGTACTGAACATTCCTATGAAGATAATCAAGGCACAGCATGGGCTTCTGGGTGAATGATGTTTGACAGAGACCTCCAATATTGCTTGAACAATTTATATTCCGTGTTGTCTTAGTTTATCAGTGAAAATTCTTAATTAACTTGTACAACACCGAGATTGGATCCTTGTCAATATTCATCGCCCTGGACCCACCTCCTTCTGAGGTATTTTTAAGATATATGTTAGATCTTGCATGAATCTGGTGACTATTAGGGATCTCAATATACAGCAGCAGAAGGACTGGCTGGCAAGAGCCCCAATACTTATTTCAATATGCCGCAACAGAAGAACTGGCTGGCAAAGGAGCCCCAGTACTTAACTCAATATTCTGCAACGAAAGAACTGGCTGGCAGGCGACAGAGTACCTTTGTTGGATACAATCTTATATGTCTCGATGAATGTGAACAGGTAAACTACACCGGCATGCATGATAATGCACGAGAGGTATAAATGAGATCTAACGACTTAATACATCTCCAGTATAGGGCATTACAATGTGAACCATGTAAATTATTGGGTTTCACAATTGAGTTCATCCTCTCTATATTTGCATGTACATTTAGGCTTTGGCAAATGAGTGAAGAGAGACACTACTGAAGTGATCATATTGAGGAAGAGAGATCTGTTCTACTGTATTTTCGACAGAGTTGACCAGACCTGAAGAAAACAAATGTGTCATTCATAGACAACATAGCCACCAAAGTTTGCCATATTGGCTTGGAATGGGTTGATTAACTATACATTTCATCAGCTAGTTCTCGGCTTGGTGTGCAGCGTTGCCAGCTGGAGTTGTCATGGCTCCAACACTTTTCACAATCGAAGGCATCTGTGGATATTGTCCATATCTGGGAAAGGGAGATAATCTCCAATTAGTAGAACTAGACTGTAGTACTCTGTTAAATCAAGAGTCCAATACTATAGGCTATTTTTGGACTGACGTTTGGCTACAGCATGAGATCTGAACTGTTATCGTCCCCAGGAATAATATTAGATTAAAGTTTACAACACATCTTTGTGTACCCATTATATATCTCAGCCCAGTTCATACATGCAGCTGAGCCGATTTAATTAATTTATTTATTTATTTAATTTAAATGTTGTTATTGACAATCCATATTGGTAGAGCGCATGGCATTGACTATTCAAATATGCTGAAAGCATAAAGATGAATTTCATGGACCCAATTCGGGGTACTCTGACCGACTCCACTGATATCTGTTGAAAAAGGGGTCGTCAGGCTTTAGCAGTGGGACTGCTAAAATGTCCTAGACTTTTTATGCCTAAATAGAAATGTCAGATCTTTTACCTTTGGTGAATTTCAGTTGGCAACTAGTTATACCTGCTGGGGTTATCGCTCATTCTAAACTCCCCCACCGATTTCCATGTTGCCAAATTGCCTGTGACAGGAATTTGATTCTGTGCCTAGAATTATGAATTTTTTGGGCTATATATGGAACTTTATTTACACACAGCAAATAGTATATATTTATAATATTAATAGTCCTACAAATATGAACAACAGGGTGCCTATATGTCAGATCACAAACCAAATTGGGGATCTCAAGTAGCAACTGATGACTCACGCTGTATTCCCCCACCAGTTTGTCCACACAAACAAGTTATTTATAATATTTCAAGTTGCAAGACTATTCTTAGGTCCAAAATTCTGTGCGCCGAAGACAGCACAAAATGTGATGTTTGGTGGGTTGTCTGAACTATACATGACAGCAAGTACCATATGTATCAGGGTCAATTGTTGCATCCACAGGAATCTTGATAGTGTTTATTTAGAATAAATTTAATTCTGGCTGACCAATTTGGAACAAGGGGAACAACCCTGTGATTACCTGAAGTGAGTTTTCTCCCTTCAACGGATTGTCGGGCCTATCGGCTCTGACTCTCACCTGAAGAGAAAAGTAAGCACATCTCCTTCATGAGATGCACATCACCTTGCGTTTCTTTTGGAACGCTATGCTGGTGGATTTCAATAGGTTCATAAACAACTCCGGAAATCTGGAGGTATTATTCCTAGATAGCTGTGTGACTGTTTGAAATTAATTAATCGAATCGACAGCCAAAACAATATCAATTGTCTGCCCAAGTGCCACAAGTGGCCCAGTTCATTACAGTATTGTGTATATGTGATCACTGTCAAATGAATTTAGTAGCCTATTTAGATGGTCATTTTTACTGGCAGTTTTTCACAGAGACAAATATTTAGCCGAGTAATAATAGTATAATCCACACTAGATCTGTTCACATTAGAAATGTTCAGCGTGTTCAAGTCTATTCTGAATGCATAATAGCTCATTTGGCACAAGAAAACTGGCCAATCTAAGCCATCTAAACAAAGTCCATTACTGAAAGGCATGTCTGACTGAACAGGTATCTGGCTCATGCAGAAGATTGGTAATTCTAAATTTCTCAAATCTATCCATAGTAGAGATGGATATAGATATATTCATGCAGTTTGCAAAGTTATTGCAAAATGTTATGTAAAGTAAACTGGGAGCAGCTAGGCTTTCAGTCTGATAGTTGGTTTGAGGCCCTATCATGAAAATGACTACTATAAAACTATGAGAAGTATTCTGTAGTATTAGGGAAGCTACAGAAATTTAAACAACTTGCATGTGTACTGTATACAGGTAATATGTCTGTAGTTTAATTGCTAAGCTTGATTTAATCAATGCAATTGCAGTCTGTTGCCAGGGCACATTTATAGGGCATGTTTACATATATTACTTGACCCAACAGAGCAACACCTAGGCTAGAAGTTCTCAGGTAATATTGTATAAGTCTCAATCCATAGTTTTCAGAATTTGAATGGAAATAATCCACCCAAATGAGGGTTTAGCCTTAATAAAATAAGAATGGTGATTTCCTCAGTGATTGTTTCCATGAGTAGAAGTATTAGACCATTGGGACTAGCAAGGACTATATAGAGATTTTTTACCAAACTCCAGCCTTAGACCAGCTTGCACAATCGCATCCATGATTCCCCTCTAGTTTGTAATACTCTCATGAACCAAGACTTAAGAGTGGATGGTCAATGTATCAGGCTTCTTTGCATTACTTGAGAGCTAGGTTTAGATCTCACTGGCATTTCATTGCCAACAAATTCTGGAAAAAAATACTCTGGTCCATTTATTGAGGGAATTATTTAGAGCCCAGTAAATGACAGTAATTTCTGTATTGTCAGCTCTAATGAGCAACCTCATTGGCATCATAGGCTCATTTTATATTCTACCCAATTTGGTGTACTGTATCGCCACCGGGTTATTCAATACGGTATGTTTATATTATGAATGCCCCAGTTTTCAACACATCATACTCGAATATGCGTCCTACGTCGTACAATGGTACTGACAGTGAACTATACCACTTCAGTGAAGTAGGATTCGCAAAGAATTATTATTTAGTCCTCGTCTGAATTAGTTTCGACGTTACAGGACAATAAATCATGTTCTCATAATTGAGAGACGTTTGATCGTGGCCATGCCGCTTTTCCGCGAAGGGGCGCGTGCATGGTCCTGCATAGCGTTTGCAATGTCATTAAAACCTGCTTCTAAACCCAAATCCTCGCAACATCGGGATTTTCCGGTACTAGAGCAGAAAGTTCTTCCATTCTAGGATTTATCTGACATTGTTATCAACCGATGGCTCTAAAATATCAAGTCACTTGGATTTCTCTGAGCTCATTCAAATATGCTGGAAGCTTCATTTTGTAACCCCAAATCCTCGCTTATAGCGGGATTTTCCGGGTCCAAAAGATATTCAGGGAGAAATTTTTCTTTCTTTCTTGAATTTATCAGTCATTATTATCAACCGATGGCTCTAAAATCTCAAGATAACCTTGGATTTTTCTGAGCGCATTCGATGATAGACACTGTATGGCACGAAGCCATTTTGGAGAAGGGAGACTTCGGAAATTTCCCATTTCCGGTTTACTTTCAATGGCTTGTATATCATACTTTAATGGAGAATATCACTATTACATCTTACGAGGTTTTTGCGATATGAAATCCCACATACGCCCGGTTCAGTTTAAATTCGACAGAACAACATCTTCAGTTTTGCACATGAGCGGACTACTTTTCATATGGTCAGTTCAGATAAATAGGGGAAATAATCTCCAGTTAATTCTTTTTAACGCTAGGTCAATAGAGGTATTAGGTAGACTTAAAAAGTAATCGAAATATATATATGACGGCACTTCCGGCGATGTGTGCGCGACCGACCCGGGAATCCTGTCCAAAATTCTGACTGGTGGCTGGGGCCCCCGGCAAGGTGGTTGCCAAGTATGGCCATTTTGTGGCTTATAGATATTGGTGGCCCTTTATTTCTCGATTTATTTATTTTTTCTTCTGGATTATATAATTATTAAACGATTAGTTTGAGAATGCCTCGGATGTTACTCAAAAACTCAACAACAATACCTTGGTAACTTAGTATAGAATTCACAGGAACGGCTATCAACTCGGATGTTACGTTTCCAGAATAGATAGGGCACAGCTCTATGGCAAACCAAAATGCTTTTTATTCGGAATGTTTGATATCGGTAATTCAGTGACAAATTCTAAATTCGATATCGGTTATTGTTTCTAGATTTCCGATATCGGGAATAAAATGTTTGGACAGTGCCTCTAGTAATTTCCGATATAGGAAATTCAATGACGCTTTCCGATATCCAGATATTCCGATATTTCCAATATCCAGAACTGCAATTTCCGATATCGGAAATTACCATTTCTGATACGTGAAACTGAATTTCCGATATGGTAAATAGATGGACATGAATTTTCGATAATGGAAATTTTAATTCCGATATCGGAATATCCTGAATAGAAAGCCTTTTGGCTTGCCATACAGCTCGGAAGATTGTTCCAAACTTTAACTTAACGCACAATTGTTGTTCAGTGTACCGTACCACAGTAGGGGCAGGTATCTGGTCTTCTGGCCGGTATGTGTTGGATATGGTTGACAAAGGTTCTTTTGTTAGCCGACAGGTAATCACACGTCGAACATTTATATGGCTTCTCAATGATATGTGTGCTCATGTGGTGGACAAGATTACTTTTGTTAGCCAACCGGTAATCACACATCGAACGTTTATATGACTTTTCTCCGGTATGCCTTCTCATGTGCCTAATAAGATCATATTTCTGGGCAGACTGATAATCACAGTGTTGACAATTGTACGGTTTCTTTCCGGTATCCGTACTCATATGTTTAACTTGGCCATTTATTTGGGCAGACCGATAATCGTAGTGTTGAGACTTTTATGGCTTCTCTCCGCTATGTGTTCTCATATGGCTAACAAGAACAGATTTCTCGGCCGACTGATAATCACATTGTTGACACTTGTATGGCTTCTCCCCAGTATGTGTTCTCATACAATGTCAAGATTACATTTTCGGGTAGGCTGGTAATTGCAGAGGTGACACTAGTATGGCTTCTCCCCGGTATGCGTTCTGATGTGTCTAAACATATGTGCTTTCCGAAACTGGAAATCATAGTGTTGACACTTGTATGGATTCTCTCTGGTATGTATTTTCATATTGCTATCAAGATTGCTTTTCAAGGCAGACTGGTAATTGCGGAATGGATACCAATATGGCCTCTCCCCAGTGTGCTTTCTCGTGTGTTTATGAAGATGAGATTTCCGGGTAATTTAACTGAAAATCACAGTGTTGGCACTTGTATGGATTCTCTCCGGTATGTGTTATCATATGCATATGATATAAGATGACATTTTCGGGCCGATTGTGTTTTCATGTGCCGAACAAAACGTTCTTTGTCAGTGTTTCCATCATCATCATCATCATAGCTATCGCATACATAATCACTTACAGAACACGTGTATGACTTGGCGGAAGTATGTGTTTGATATACTGGGTGATCAGGTGGTAAATCAGGCATGATTCGACAGTCGTTCTACTCTCCTTTTCTTACATTTACAAAATGCATCGAGGAAAATAATCATGAAAACTGGTGTTAGCCAACACAGGCAGGAAACCGTTTACATATTTCAGCTCTCATCGCTATATGACATATATTGTATGACCTAAATATGCGGAAGCTAGAACGATCCGGCATCCAAGGGTGTAATGGTGTCATACAGGAAGCCTACCTTATCTATAATAAATAACACCACTCGTAAGCTAATACTGGATTACTTGGTCGGCCATTGTTTTCTTACAATAGCCATCACAGTTAGCGATCCTATTCTCATGTTAGGCAACTGGGTGAACTATGTCGCCAAAATAGGAGTGCTAATCGATCACGTATAAGATTAGAAACCCGATATCTGTATTATCCAACTCGAACACGGCTACAAATATCCAGCGATTCCAGACATAATTACATCTGGAAACCTTTAATTATAGCTTTACTTCAAACGATATATTTCAAGTTTAATTCCACACTGAAGTCGTTGTGGTGCATTCCACGTCGATTCTATTCTACGTCGAGGTACAAGACAAGATGGCGGTGATGGATGTGTGAGGGGGGAGCTAGCTCGTACAAATCGCTAGAAATGGTGGTTGTAGTTCGAAATTGAGTCTGTAAAAAAAGTAGCTGAACAAATGAAATGTGAAAAATGCCTCCGAAACAAAATAGTAGCCGTAATAGGTCTTCTAGGTCGAGATCTGATTCGTTGGAACTGATAAAGTCAACCACGTCGCAAAACCAAAATGGCGGACCCGATGTTGACGGAGTTGAAATTGAAAGTACTCCCTGTACCACTTGTAAAATCGAACTTGGTGATCAGGACACATGTTTACTGTGTGATTTCTGTGACAGATGGTTTTGCTTAGGTTGCACCGCTATATCTGACGTGTTATATGAGGCCATGAACAAGGATGGACACACTGACAATGGCGTCTTGTGGATGTGCAAAAATTGCAGTCAAGCTACCCCGCTTCACAGAAGGCTCGTAAATTTGATGAAAGATGTTAGCAATGACCTTGGTGAGATGAAATCTAGTATCCAGGCTGTGAATAATAGAATGGATGATATGCAACAAGCAACAAACGATAAAATTCAAGGAGTAATTGATGAATTTCAGATGAGGCAATCCAGAAGATTCAACCTTGTACTTCACAACTTTCCTGAAACTTATGACCCACCTGAAGAACATAGTTTATTTCTAGAGATGACAAAGGGGGAAGTAGGGGTCGATGACGTTGTAGTCGAGGAACTGGTCAGGTTAGGATCCAAGCCGATGGAAATGATTAACCCAACTGCTGCAGGGGGTACAAGCATTGGGACAGGGTATGTTAAGCCTAGGCCACTTAAAGTGACGCTAGCAAATGAAAACGTGAGAGGAAAAATCCTGAAAAATGCTAAGAAGCTGAGAAATTCAAAACATCCAGTTTTCTCCAATGTGTTTATCTACCCTGACCTGACCCCTGCCCAGAGGAAAACTAATCAGGAAGCTAGATATGAACTTAATGCAAGGAAAGACAACGGAGAAAACTGACTTAGCCATCAGAGGGGATAAAGTTGTGAAAATTCGCCCGCCCTTTCCAGGCAATCGACCATTTCGTCCAGGAGAGAAGTAGTGAACATTTGACTTATGTAAATAGTTTCCAGGATGTACATAATGGCCTTATAATGTTCCTGACTGCACTGTTGTTTCCGGTCGCACCGAAATTATAGAAGATGGAATAAATGTTGTGCAAAATGGACTAAGATGCTTCGAATTCAAATGTTGATATTTTAACTAATATGAAGGATGAACTAGAAGTTCGTATATCGGAATGTGATCCTGACATTGTTGCATTAACTGAAGTCAATCCAAAGACAACTGTGAACTATGATTTAAAAGCACTTTTTGAATTAAAGGATATTGTTCATTCTACTCGGGTGTACAGAAGAGAGGGGTACTAGTTTTGATAAAGGAACAATATACACATTGTATACAGTACGAGAGAGACTTTAGCTCCCCCATACAGTATCTACCTCGAGAGAGCGCGATAAGGTGGTCTTTATAGGCATTATGTCTTCTAGTTGCCCCAACGCAAGTAAGTAAGTAAGTAAGTATTCTATGTTTGTAACTCTAATTTGTATCTCAGCATAGCATATCATCGTGGGTTGTACAGAGCAATCATTATTATTCTTGTTGTCCAATGTCTTTGCATTGTCATGGGTTAGTGTACACAGATTATATATACCGCCTGGGAGAGGACTTCGGCTCCCAGCCCAAGGACTGGAGCGTAAAAGTGTGCAGCATGTGCAGCTGGTTTACACGCAGTGCATTTGATCAGTGTGATTAAAAAAGAGCTTCACAGTGACCTGATTGAATCTGGTATTTTTCATATCTAGAGGATGTTCCGGCTCGATTTCGTGCAGAAAGAGGAGAGCGACGATGCTATGGATTCAAATTTAAAAGTAGGCTCGCAACCGAAGAATCAACCACCAATCAGCAGCGTGAAGTGTCCTGAGGTGCTGTATATTATCCTCAGTAGTATATATATAAGCCACATCGGGCCGTATTTCACCCGGATGTAACTATGACGTCACAACTTCCTATGGTGGCGCCATCTGCACACTTTGGACGCAAGGGAGACAACTCGATCTGCCAGAGTTTGGCCGCCATCTTGAATTTTTGAGGCGGTGTGGGCGGCCATCTTGAATTGTGTGGAAAAGGGGATATATTGCTCCGCGGTGATGCGGTCCTGGCGGTGATGCGGTCGCGGGAGAAAGCTTCCGCGGAGAAAAAGTAGTCCCTAGACTGGAAATACGCTGCATGGTCCGATGGGGTCGAGTGTGGTATCAAAGTGAAGCATTCATGAAGGGGCATCTGATGGGCTGGGTGTGGGGTTGACATATCGGCATTCTGCGCATGCGCGGTGGCCCAAGGGTATGAAAATAGACGTTTTGAGAGCTAGGGGAGTCCCTAATGGGCCGATGGAGTTGAGTGAGGTATCATAGTGAAGCCTAGGTGAAGGGGAATCAGATGGGCTGGGTGGGTGCATGTAAAATTTTTCTTGAAAAAAAAACGGAACACGGACTTTATCGAAAAATCCGGGAAAATGCTTGTATGGGGTATGGGGGGTATATAGGTCGCCGGGCTTACCGGGGCTTGCCTATCAATAGAGTTATCTCCCCCTAGTTCCAGGGTGGGTGTATGTGAAATTTTTCTAGAAACGTAGGTATAATTAATCACATAAAAAATTCTATAAATAAGAAAACACTTTACATATTATATTACTCTCTGATCTTCCCTTATCTATCGTACGGAAATATTCTATGGGGAAATACGTACTCAAGCCATCTAAATCCGTTGTTTCTGCTACAAAAGCGTGCTGTAAGAATTATATCACTTTCCAATAAACGTGATCATACACTTCCAATTTTCCTCTCGCTGCAAATTTTGCCACTTCTTCAACTGAACCAATATTCTTGCTTACGTCATGTCCACAAGTTTTAATATACTCTTGATCAATTACCAAACATCTACCAAACCTACTTCACCAGGCAATATGCTATTCATCAATATCAACAAGAACCCGCAACATCAATCTCTACAGACCATTTCACTATTCCAACTTATCTTATTACACACTCAAGTGCTCAGGTCCTCGGGAATGGAGCAAACTTCCCTCTTACTTAAAAACAATTGATTCCTCGTCACGCTTCAAGTCAAAGGTTAAATCCTCTCTTCTTGAATTTTTCCAATGTGTGTCAATATATTCGAGGGCAGTGACCCTTATATGCTCTGGGTTGTCCTGTTTGGTGATGTAGCTATGTATATTCGTGTCCACGTGTGGTGTGATTAGTTGCCATGGTGGTCTATTGACCTTGTCAGTGTCAGAGATACAAGAGATAGGGATGTCGTGTTCTTGGAATAGCCGTTCTATCGTGTAACCGAATGGTGCGGAGTTTCTATTTGTAGACTCTTCTCGTCTTAAATGTAAGGGTTTTTCATTAGTTTCTATTTGTAGACTACATAATGGAGTTCCTTTGAACGCCCCGGTGGCTATTTTTAATGCCGAATACTGAATGCTGTCTATTCTTTTCAAATGGGTCTTGCATGCTGATTGGTAAGCGATTGAACCATAGTCTATTTTGGATCTGATGAGTGTTTGATATAATTTGATTAAGCTATGTTTATTGGCCCTCCAGTTGATACCCGATACGCCCCTCATAAGGTTCAGGTCCTTGTTACACCGAATAATTAATTGGTCGATGTGGTCTTTCCAAGTGAGTTTTCGGTCGAAGATCATACCTAGGTATTTGACACTATTCTTAAACTCGATTTTCTGGCCTCCTAGTGATAGCGTGATGTCTGTGTTTTGTTTATTTGAGAATAGCACACCGGTAGTTTTGACAGCTGAAAATTTGAATCCCCATTTATCGGCCCAGTCACTGACTGTATTTAGTACCTTTTGCATTATACTTGTTAATTTTTTTATCGAGCCAGCAGATTTCCACATGGCAGCATCATCAGCAAAAAGTGATTGTTCAATTTCAGGATGTTTTGTGTCAATTTCGTTGGCCAGGCCATTAATCAGGATGTTAAAAAGGGTGGGGCTTATGACGCTGCCCTGTGGGGTGCCGTTATCTAGCTGGTGGTCCATGGACATGGTGTTACCAATACGAACTTTGAAGTTTCGGTCATGAAGAAATTTTTTTATCCAGTGTTGTATCCTGCCCTTAATTCCTAGGTTGTTTAATTGGGTGATAATCCCGTCCTGCCATACAAGGTCAAACGCCTTTTCTATATCCAAGAAAACGCCTAATGTATATTGGTGTTTGGCATTACCCTTTTTGATTGAGTGTTGGAGTCTGGCTATGTGGTCTAAAGTACTTCTTTTTTTCCGAAAACCGCTTTGTGTTTTGTTTAACAAGTTGTTGCTTTCCAGGTGATATTCAAGTCTGTTTTTGACCATGGTTTCCATAATTTTGCATAAATTTGATGTGAGTGAGATCGGCCTATATGACTTACTATCTGATGGGTCTTTACCAGGTTTTGGTATTGGGATAACAATAGATGATTTCCATTTGTTCGGGAGTTGTTTGGTCTTCCAGCTCACATTAATTAGTTTTAGGATTAGTTTCTGAGTGGTGTTTGGTAGGTGCTTTAGGATTGTATACCCTAGTTTGTCTTCGCCGGGTGAACTTTCTTTTTTAGAGTGTAAAGCTTTTCTGTATTCATTGATATTAAAGTCTCCGTTAAGGTAGTTTTCTATATAATCATTTGCGTCATTTTCCAGGATCGTTTCTTGTTTGATTTTTCTGAATTCTGGTTTCAGGTTGCTATCGCTACTGTTTGATGCGAATGATTCAGCAAGATATTCTGCCTTTTCGAGATTAGTTCTCTTTGTTTTGTTTAGTACGGGTATTGTGTTAGTTGCTTTCCCTTGAATGCTTTTTATTTTATTCCATACTTTCTTTGAGTTAGTTTTCGTATCTATAGTGTTGCAGAAATCTTCCCAGCATCTTGATTTGGCTTCTTTGACGCTTTTTTCTGCTATTCTTTTCAGTTCCTTATATATTTCATGATCACTCTGGAGGCGGCTTTTTTGAATTTTCTGAGTGCTTTTTTCTTTGCTGCGATGTTCTTTCCACACTCTCCGTCCCACCAAGGCACTGGATTTTTGTTGGGTCGCTTATTCGTAACTGGAATATGTTTTTGTGCTATGTTTAGAAGTTTGCTGGTTATATTTTCGTTGAAAGTCTCTATATCATTACTAACTATATCGTCATGAATTTGACTTTGACAATCGTTTTGGAAGCTTTTCCAGTCTGCCTTGGAGTATTGGAAGCGTGGGAGAGGATCTGTCTGTTCAAAATCTGGTTTCATGCTAAATTTAGTCAGGATTGGAAAGTGGTCGCTGTCTAGTGTATCTGGTAGGACTGCCCATTCTGATTTAACTGCTAGTTCGGGAGAGACTATTGTTAGGTCAATTGCAGTGAGTTTACCGGTTCGCATATCTATTCTAGTCCCTTCTCCCGAGTTCAGGAATACGAGGTTATTATCATCTAACCATTTTTCTACTGATTTACCCCTATCATCTGACGTGGTGCAGGTTTCGTCCCAGATTGGATTATGGCTATTATAATCGCCACAGATTATAATTGGCGAGTGATACTTTTGGGTGATTTTGTTAAGTTCTTTTTGTGATATTGTTTTTAGAGGGCCAGGGGAGTACAGGTTCACTATATTTATAGGTTTATTATTTTGGAACACCCGTATAGCTTGCCATTCGAGGTCTTCATTTTCTGGGCTCTTGTCTAATTCTAGCTGTATGAGTTCTTCCTTAACTAGTGTGAGGTTGCCTCCCTTTGGGCCGTTTAGTCTGTCTTGTCTATATGGCGTATATCCTTTTATTGCAAATTTATTTTTTCCTGGCCTAAGAAATGTTTCTTGTATACATATGATGTCAGGGCTTATGTCATTTACTAAGATTTTGAGATTGTCTCCGTGTTTTGCAATGCCATTTGCATTCCATTGTAGTATGATGAGTTTATTGAAAATTGGGTTGTGTATTACGCGGTGGGTCTAATCTATTGTCCCAGGTGTTCTCATATAGAGGTGTTGAGGGCGTTATTGTTTTTCTTAGAAGTTGAAGTTTTTATTTTGTATTTCGGATTGAATCCCCATGCTATTATTTCTTTGGGGTTAAATTCCCAATTCAAGAAGTCTTGAGCAATGCGGGCTATTATGTCAGCTTTATTCGTTTTGGGGTTGGCATTGTGGACTGAGTTAATAACAATGTTAATAAAACCTAGGAATTCGATTTTACTCATACTAATTGTTTCGGGTTTGTCCGCGGTTTCTGACTCCATTGATTGTTCTGTCACTGATGCCTTATTGTTATTTGCTACTTCGCTCACAGGTTTTCGCGGGTCTATTGTTTCTCTGAGTTTTTGATTCACTTTAGTTTCTCTAGGTTTTCTATTCATTCTGGTTTCTTTTGCTTCTGCGTAAGAAATTCCCTTGTCTGCCTTAGTGAATTCAACTCTTTTTGCCTCTTTGAAAGCTATACAACCCTTGTAGGCCGCTGAATGGTTGCCTTTGCAGTTTACACATGTTACTTTTCTTTCTGTACATTCTTCGTATTTATGATTTCCAGAGCATTTCGCACATACAACTTGGGATTTACAAAATCTAGCTATATGACCACCATATTTCTGACAGTTATGGCATCGTTTTGGTGTGTCAAAAAAGGTTTAACTATAATGTTACGAAGCCATAGCCGGACAGTTTCCGGTAATTTTGATCCTTTGAATACTAGCATAATGCTTGTCGTTTCCTGTTTGTTCTTTTGCATTCTTTTGGCATATACGACGTTTTGTTTTGAGAGAGTGGGGAGAATCTCTTCTAGTTTGATACTGAGGTCAATTCCATAAATTACTCCTTTGCATTGCTCTCTACGCTGTATGAATTGTTTTACCGAGACAGATTTATCTGCTAGCAGGTCTAAACGTAGTAATTTCTCGTACTGGGTTTCTGATTTGCAGTGGACTTTCAGATCACCACCCGGTAGTTCAAAGATTTGGTGTACGTCACCGGCACATTTTTTTAGATCGTTTGCTACCTTGGCCTTTGGGAACTTACATGCTCTCATTTGGGTTAAACTATGGATGATGGCTATAAATTTTGCTAGACTACTAGACCTTTCGTGTAGGGATCGTTGTTTTTTGGTGGGTGGGGATTTTTCAGTGTTGGTTTCTGAGAGCTTCCTTTTAGGTGTTTTTACGGTGGATTGAGAGGCTTTCATTGTTTGATTTGTTTTTGTTTAGATCAGGACTAGTTGTTATTTGGTAAGGAGTGACTTTAGTGATATTAGTATAGGTGCAAGAATACAATTCAAAACTTAGCTCTGGCTGGCTGGTTTCTCCCGCTGTTTGTTGTTGTAGTATAGGTAATCCTGTAAAGCCCGGGGAACAAAGACCGCAGAGGAACACAAAGGCTGGGAAACCTGGGCTGGTTTGGTAGAACACAAAAACACGTCCGTTCACTCTGAGCGCTGAACTGAATGAAAAAATGGTGCGTGGTCTCGGTGGGGCAGCTCTTTTATTCCCTACGGTGCGTTGTGCTTTGGCCACCAAGACGCCTCCCGTTTCTTTAGCCCGCCGTTTCAAGGTTTCTTTTGGTGTCGTACCTCCCAAGACATCACCGGCCACTTGCAGTCCATTGCGTACCGCTTGTTTGCCGATTGCTTTCACCCCACGCGTCACCAAAGGCAGGAACGTTTTGACGATGCTCCCGAGTATGTTCCCCAGTCCATGTCCACGTTGCATGCGTGCACCGCTAAAGACCGGAAAGCCACCCCCGGCCTGTTGGGCATAATAGCCATATAGCTGCGTGCATCGCACTCGTAAGGTACTTTCATCATGAAAAGTGGGGAGCACGTGCTTGTCGAAAATGAAGTGTCAGCACCACTTTTCCTCGTTCGAATGCCACCGGTCGTCTCGTGTCATCTCTTATATCCACCGTGATCGTGTTGATGTCGGTTTGTCGTACGGGCAGGTAGAGCATGTGGGTGAAACTGTGGGCGACTTGATCTCCATATCTCTTTTTAATGGGGACCACCCGTAACAGACGTGTGTTGATATCGCCCACGATGTGGTTGTATATACCACACACATACGTACATAGCCGACTTCATATCCATCGGGATCTCGCCTTGGTGGGCGGTGGGACCAGCGTACCCCCGAAAATCGAAACCCAGCATTTGTTGTAGGATAGGCGAGTTCGACACTCGCGTTGGCGGTGACGGTAAGCTGTGCCTTGTCGTTGTGTGCGTTGTACTCGAAGTTCACGTAATTCTTGAAGGGAAAGGATTTGATGGGTTTTGATGTATTCGTGACCTCCCGTAGAGCCTTATAATGCAACAGTTTTGACAGCCCACCCATGAACTCCTTGGGGGTATCGTATTGGCCTTCGTGGAGGGTGAGTCGGGTGTTTTTGCCTTCGTAGGTCACCTCGTACCAGACTTCATTCGGACGCACGTTGTACCACGAGTAAGGGTATTGGATATCCACGAGGCCACATTCCCATCGTCCAGGTAAATGCAACGGTTGCGGTAACTGGGTCACGTACTTGGCCAAGGTGTTGTCAGGAAACCCATCCAGCGAACTGTTACTGGGTAGGGTGAGGTAAAACATGGCGACTGAGCTGTCCTGTTGCTGCTGTTGGTTTTAATAGGTGTTCCAGGCCTTGGGTGGTTGTGTCCGGCGTCGTGTTGCTACGTGTCACGGCTCTGGAGATGTGGGGTGTCTTGATCAAGGGTGTTTTTTTTAAGGCGCGAAAATAAGGTGCCCGTTGTGGTGGTGGAGTTTTGGGGGTGATTCCGGTTCCCAGTCGGCTTCCCAAGAAGGTAGTGGCCCACTCGGTGAGTCACGCTGCATGAAGGCCCAGCGGTGGGGGTTCCCCACCAATTCCTGTGGCACATGCATGTCTTTCAAGCCTTGAGCGAAGACCTCCCATCCTCGAGGATCCGTGTGCGACCTGCGTTTACGCATCAGATCATTCACTAAATCCGTCATGTGGGTCCCGGGGACCACCCGATTCTGTACCAGGAGTTCGCCTTTATCATTCCAAGACATGTTAGGATTCTGTTTCATCCGTTGTAATACCAGGCTAGCTTGTTTCTTGAACGAGGCAGGTACACTCTTCAGGACTTCGTCTTCCACCCACTGTGGGGCTGTGGGTGCTACCCCTGATAATGGCGGCTGTTGGAGCGGTGATGAAGTCGGCGGTGTGTCACGTGGTGGTGGTGGTGGTGGTGGTGGGGTAGAGAGGTTTTTGTATTGGTCCATGAACGTCATGTACCGTTGAAGCGTCTCATTGTACCGTTGTACTTTCTCACTGTCGCTTAACCCCGGTCTCTGTAAGATCTGTTGCATCTCTCCATCGAGGGTGTTTATGGTCTTCACAGTAGGTGGGACAAGATAGGGTGATTGGAGGTTTTGAAGGAACCGTGGTTCGACGAGGACCATTTTTTTCGTATGGTTCATTGTCGGCCGAAGAGTCCAATTCTGGACCCAACACGGAAGCGGCCAACGGTGCTAAAATGGCCCCGAGAAAGCCGCCTTTCGCCTTTCTGTAACACCTTTTTCTTTTGTGTTTGAGGGACCCGCTTCTGGACTAGGGTTCGGAGACCTGTCTTATGCTTGGCCAATTTGGTCTTCTGAGCCGGAGTCAGTGGTACGTTGCCTTTTAACAGATTGTACCCGATCTCGCACAGGCAGCGTACAAGGTCAGGGTCCGCACCGCGTACAATGGTTCGGACTAACTCGGGTGGCGCCCTCTTCAATACACGGAGCGTGGGAGCGTGCTTCCGTACTCGCGCAGACATCATGTACAACTAATGCTAGAACCCACAACTCTGCTCTTTTTATCTATCTCAGAGACAAAGTCAACCCTGCTGTGGTATTCATTCTTTTTTATTATCCCCATCATCAAACACACACACCCCAGCTGGGGGAGCCACTGTGGGTGTGTTTACATTATTTTTGCATGTACACGTGGTGGGCCTCTCCGGGAAAGATGCCGGTCCGCAGTCGAAGATGTTCGGGGGTGGCTGGCTTGAGGTCGAAGAGCATATACCCGTGCAGAGGGGTTGTGGCATCTTTGAAGGCTTCTAACGCAAACGGTGTGCGGCCGGGATACATCCGTCTCGCCAGGTGCAGCAATTGAGTGGTATCTCTCGGGTTTTTGAAGACCACCAGGCAGTGGGCATTTAAGCTGATGTTCCGATGTTCTTTGTTTTTACTGAACAGATTCTGCACACTGTAGATGATGCTGAGCCGTCAATGATGGCTGCCTTTGGTAAAGAGTTGGGTCACCCGCGCATCCGTCTCTGCCATGAGATTATCCAGAACCACCAAGGTGTCGGGTTCCAAATCCGCCAGATTGTGTAGGCCTTCCACGAACGTGATGTGGGGCATTGCTGCATACGCTTCTTGCCATTCTCCGTAACACCGCACGACTCGAGCAATAGGTGGGGTGATCATGCTGTCGGCGTGTTGAAGGAGCTTCCTGACGAAGTGCATTTTGCCGGAGCCCGTCGGTCCTGCGATGACGCAAGTGAAGGGATGCTGCCAACGGGGGTCCATGGTTGGAGGTGTATACGTTATCGTGGTAACCCGCTCTTGTAAATTTGGTACGAGTAAACTGGAGTGGTGGTGGATACAACGTCGGTCGTCGTTGTCTGTTCACTGTCAGGGATGATGATGGTGGTGGGTACAACGTCGGTCGTCGGTGTCGGTTAACTGTGAGGGATGAAATCCGGTGGGTCTTCAGACGTAGTAGGTGTACTTGGTGTAGGTGTTGACTCTATACTTGGTGTGGAGCTCGACGTGGCTTGTACACGGGGTGTGGTGGTGGTGGTGACTGGACTCGATACGGGGTTGACTGGTGCTACCTGTAGACGGTTTTCACTGTTGGCTGGTGTTCTCAGTTGGTCGGACGTGGAATGAAGGATGACGGCAGATGTGTCTGGCTTTATAGTCGTTTCATCTGGTTGGCAGCGACCCAGGAATCGAAGGAACTGGGCCAGCCTTGTCATTTGACGAAATGAAACAGTTTGCCATGCCAACGTTCCGTTTTCAAAATCTGCTCCACCGTGTAGTAGTCTTGCTGTGTTTTTACGACCGGCTGTAATTCCGTCTCGTAAAACGTCCCTAGCAACGGTTCCCCTTGGAGATCTTCCAGTTCATAGACTCGCTGCTGTCGGGGTAGGCGCCGTTTAATCAGGAAGTGCTCATCGCTCCAGTTGGGCAAGTAACTTTTACCGAACTTGCCCTTCACTTTACTGATCCGTGCAGGGTGCCCGACCTTGTACACCGCCTTCGTCGTTCGCTGCGATGATCTGGGGTACAAGGCACGCCGGACTTGGGCTTCATTGTGTTGGGTCACGGTAATGGGGGCTCTCTCTATACTCCGATGATAGGCTCGACTGTAACCCCTCACAAGTTTCGGGAGGACATCGATGTACCGCCTTGTATTCTTATAGGTGAAATATTTATACATGCGGCCTTTGAATGTCCTGTTGAAACTCTCCACCACGGGAGCCTTGGTCTCGTTGTACGTATGGAAGAAAAACACCTTCTGTTTCTTGAGAAAGGCTTGGAACGGTCAGTTGAGGAATTCCGTGCCTTCGTCGGTTTGCAAACACAAAGGTTTGCGCCCGGTTTTGAAGATGTCTTTGAGCGCCGCTATGAGATTCGCCCCCGTTTTCGTCCGGAAGGGTACCACCCACGCATACTTGGATAGGATATCGAGGCACGTCAAGATATACCGGTTCCCATCTTTGTGTTTGGCAAAGGCGCTCATATCGACCAAATCCGCTTGCTACTGGGCATCTATTCCTCCCACGATGACCCGGTTCCGTAGAAAATGGCGACGGACAGATCGATGTAAGGTATAGGTGTCTTGTCTTCTTAACCAATCTCGGACTTGGGCACGTTGTATCCCCTGGGGTTTGGCCGCTCGATAGAGAGCCGACAATGCACTATAGGCCGCCGGACTGTCGGGACTGTAGTATAAGTTATCCAGCACCTTCTCCCAGCGCTTCATGGTGACAAAATGATGATGGACCCTGGCTCTATCGTTTATTTATAACGAGTATATCTTGGGCCGGATTTTCTTTCTGATTTTCTTCGTGGGCTTCCACAGTGTCCATGGTAAATGACCAGTCCAACTCGTCTGATGACCGCTTGATAATCACTTCATCTACATCTACCAGGGCATCTTCCAATGCAGACCATAGATCAGGGTGAAGGGTAAAAGGCACTGTACCCCCATCTAGCCGAGCCAATTGAGCAAAGAAAGGGCCGCGTCGGATGTACACATCGTGACACAAGTGGATGAGATCGCCGTCCAGTTCACCAGACAACACCCGTTTGAATTTGGTCCAGCCCTCTCGGGACAGACGAATGTGAGCCGGGCACGGTTGTGTAGGATCCGCATCACAGATGTCTCCCACCTCCTCCATGATATCGACCGTATCCGCATACACGTACAGGAAAACCTCGGGGGTCAAGCTGAGATACGGCAGTATCATATGCTCCGCCATGGTCAGTACGTGGAAGGTACCAGATTTGACTATCTCTCCTATTTATAGGGAGAACCCCGTGAGATCAAAGGATCAGGTGGTCATATCACTGGGCTGACTGAGTGTAGCCGGGTAATCAATGGCATCGTCGTCGGGTTCATGGCTAGACAGTTGTTCATTGGGTTCTGCCGCCGTTTCTCTCAGAGCACGAGCCCACTCCAACTCGTCTGGTGACCGCTCGTCCGGTGTAAACAGCTGGTCCACGATAGGCACCACTTTCTCGAAGGCTGTCCACAGATCGGGGTCTAAGGTGAAGCTTCGAGTAGGGTCATGGTAGCGGCCCAGGCGTGGGAAGAAGGGTCCACGGTATACGTAGATGACATTGTCTATGTGGATGACGTGTCCATCGAGCTCGCCGCTCAACACCCGTTTAAATTTGGTCCAGCCGTCACGGTGTAGCGTCACCGTACTCGATACAGTCTCAGCGGGCGACCAGCAAACATCTCCACGGTCTTCCACGAGGGTGACTTTATCTTCATAGACGTGTAACCCCACCCGTTGTGTAAGGGGCAGGATGGCTCGTAGGACGAGTGACATGTTTGCTCCAATGACGATCGGTGAATGACACACACTCTGTCTGACCCTCGTATTTATAGTCAGGTGCCACTGTCAATACCACAGCGCCATGGTCAATAGGGCACAGACTATTGTGAGGCCAACCAGCCGGCGCTGGTTCCGGCGTGATCGCTCGTGGTCCATAGCCCGAGCATCAAGGATGGCTGTCATAGTCCAGTAGTGGTGAGTGATGGCACACCTCTCCATCGAGTGCACTCTGTCGAGGACCGCTTCTGTGAACTCGTTCAGCATCTGGCGTCGCCCCTCGTTGTCGTCGCCATCTGCAAACATGGACCGAACCACTGCTCGGTAACCCGTGAGTGAATTCACCGCGGTGGCATGCTGTAAAATGCGAGTCGCATAGGGATGGATCTCCGTCATGGCTCTGCAACCGTAGAAATGAAGGTGTATGATCCAGAGAGACGTGTTTTATAGACCAGGTCACACATGCGCGCCTAGACGTCGGGTGTAGTCCGGGATACGTACTATTCTGATGGGTTAGTCCAAAAAAGAGATCAACAACAACAACACAGATTACAGATC
Organism: Hanleya hanleyi; assembly: GCA_036873755.1. Classification (NCBI taxonomy): domain Eukaryota; kingdom Metazoa; phylum Mollusca; class Polyplacophora; order Lepidopleurida; family Hanleyidae; genus Hanleya; species Hanleya hanleyi. The sequence goes on from JAVTVY010026017.1 coordinate 58,165, forward strand.
AATCGATTTATTATGCGTTAACATCATAGCAATGCATGTACGGACCTGGCTGTGGGGGTTTCCCACAATGGCGGTCACCTTTCGCCATTATCCGCCATTATGGATCCGCCATTTTGGATCCGCCATGTTGGAGCCGCCATTTTCCAACAATGGCGGTCAGAAAAGACATGTCCAAAGGTCACGCCCCATTCACCCCAACCGGAAGTGACGTAATTTTTACATCCAAAGGTCACGCCTCTTTCACCCCAACCGAAAGTGACGTCATTTTTTACATCCGGGACTTTTGACCTGGGTCACGTGATATGCAAATTTCTGAGGTCAAAGGTCAATGGGGCTCGCCTAGACCCCCAAAACGTCTATGTCCATACCCTTGGGCTACCGCGCATGCGCAGAGTGACCCTATGTCAACCCCACACCCAACCCATCAGAGACTCCCTCACATAGGCTTCACTTTGATACCTCACACGTGAATAGCCCATCTCTAACCCAAACACACCCACACCCCCCCCCAAAAATGCCTGCTTTCTATATTACGGGCCAGTCTGCGCATGCGCAGGCTATCGAAAACGGACGAACCATTAGTGTAGTCGAGTGCTCCTGCACGAGAGCTTCAAAATAAGACCTCACTCGACCCCATTGGACCATTAGGGACTCACCTAGACTCCAACATGTCCACCCCGTATGGCCCTATACACCGATAGCCATGCAGTATAGGCCTATGGGCCTACACAGGCCTCGGTGACTTTTTAAAAAAAATTCACCATTTTGCTCCGGGACACTTCCTATCGTGTTCTAAATCACGAGACGTGAAAAACAAATCCAAACAACCCTACCGCAAATGTATAGAAGTAGGTTTCCCAGGGTGACAAACATTGATCCTATACCCCCAGTATGGGACTATATGGGTCTATATGGGTCTCGGTGACTTTTTCAAAAATTTCACCGTTTCGCTCCGGGACACTTCCTATCGTGTTCTAAATGACGAGACTAAGAAAACGAGACCCCACAACATATACCGCAAATGTCGAGAAGTAGGTTTTCCAGGATGGTCCTATACCTCCATACAGCCAGCCTATAGGCCTATATACAGACCTCGGTGACTTTTTTCAAAAATTTCACCGATTCGCTCCGGGACACTTCCTATCGTGTTCTAAATGACGAGACTAAGAAAACGAGACCCCACAACCTATACCGCAAATGTCGAGAAGTAGGTTTCCCAGGGCGACAAACATTGATCCTATACCCCAGTACGATATATGGGGCTATATCGTACTTTTGCAAAAAATTCACCGTTTCGTGCCGGGACACTTCCTATCATGTTCTAAATGACGAGACTAAGAAAACGAGATCCCACAACCTATACTGCAAATGTATAGAAGTAAGTTTCTCATTAGGTTCAACATTGGTCCTATACCCCCAGTATGGGACTATATGGGGCTATATCGTACTTTTTCAAAAATTTCACCGATTCGCTCCGGGACACTTCCTATCATGTTTGTCTTGACGAGACTAAGAAAACGAGACCCCACAACCTATACCGCAAATGTCGAGAAATAGGTTTCCCAGGATGGTCCTATACCTCCCATACCCCATATAGGCATTTTCACGTAATTTAGAATAAAGTCCGTGTTCCGTATTTTTTCAGGAAAATTTTTACATACACCCACCCTGGAACTAGGGGGAGATAACTCTATTGATAGGCAAGCCCCGTTAAGCCCGGCGACCTATATACCCCCCATACCCCATACAAGCATTTTCCCGGATTTTTCGATAAAGTCCGCGTTCCGTTTTTTTTTTCAGCCAAACTTTTACATGCACCCACCCAGCCCATCTGATTCCCCTTCACCTAGGCTTCACTATGATACCTCACTCAACTCCATCGGCCCATTAGGGACTCCCTTAGCTCTCAAAACGTCTATTTTCTTACCCTTAGGCCACCGCGCATGCGCAGAATCCCAATATGTCAACCCCACACCCAGCCCATCAGATGCCATCACGAATGCTTCACTTTGATACCTCACTCGACCTCATCGGACCAAGCAGCGTATTTCCAGTCTAGGGACTACTTTTTCTCAACGGAAGCTTTCTCCCGCGACCGTATCACCGCCAGGACCGCATCACCGCGGAGCAATACATCCCCTTTTCCACACAATTCAAGATGGCCGCCCACACCGCCTCAAAAATTCAAGATGGCGGCCAAACTCTGGCAGATCGAGTTGTCTCCCTTGCGTCCAAAGTGTGCAGATGGCGCCACCATAGGAAGTTTTGATGTCATAGTTACATCCGGGTGAAATACGGCCCGATATGGCTTATATATACTACTATCCTCGAACCAAGTAACCAATTCCTACGCAACAATCGTTCGAATAATTTTTCCATAAACACAAAGCAGATTACACTCAGAGATATATATTTGTCTCTGTTCGTAGAGGATATGAGGGATACATGTATATTTCGCCACAGCAAGGCAAATTGAAGTTATTATATAGGTCACATCCCTGGGCGATGGTTGCGTAGAAACATACATATACGCCATATCAGACAAATTCAATTCATGGCTCAAATATACTAAACTGTCAACTTTTCTTTGCATACAGGGACACCGAACGACCCTGAACATATGAACGCGTCCACATCAAAATGTCACATTATGAACCTGGTTTTAACGAGGTCGTACTTTGCATCCGGTGTGTGCTAGCAAATGTTCACAAGAATTTCCTTCTGTAATCAAATTGTGAACGTTTGTATGACTTCTGTGTCAGTGTGTGTCTGTAGAAGTCGATGCTGGGTCGACATCGGGCCTTGCAGACTAGTCTTTTGTGTTAAATGCCGTCATTTTCGTCCGACGACGATACAGCTCACCAGTGCCCATGTGTACGAGTTGTCACAGCGAAACAGCTCACCAATTACCAGTATACGAGCTGTCAGAACATTTTCATCATAGCTCTCTAGATTTGTATCTAATACCGCTTATGCCGGTGCTAGGGGCCGTGTGGTCATATCATCCAAGTTGTCACATGAACAGATACAATGAAAGCGTACCTGAGATACAACACTTATCACGAATCTTTAGATTCTTGGTATGTGCTTTAGAATAGGTTAACCGGAAGACTATACTGTGAAGCCATGTGGCACTGCCAGTATGCCGGCACCTCTTCCCACTTCCCTTATATGTGTTGTAAATTGTTTGTGTTTTACCAAGTAGTAGCACCGTGTGGCGAGGGTTGGGAATAGTGTCCCCACACCGCTCGTCCAAGGTCTGATAGGGTTAAGGATAGCTATCCCGTTAGAGGCAGTTTTTGCACTCCCGTCACAATTTATCTTCTGTATCAATAAAAATGCAAGATAACCATAATAAACTATATATTTTATGAAAGCATACATCATAGGGATTCCAACTATATGATTTGTATAACCGACTGTTACTGCTACTGGGAAGAAAATATTCCAATCTAAAAAAATGCAAATCAAAAAATCAAAACAATAGCGTCCATTTTTCAATAGAAATTTAATGAAAACTATTGATCTTCTTTCAACTTTGATGGTATACCTTGATAGGAAAACTCGAACCAGTCAACTTGATGTCATTTTTTTTAACTGGTTTTGTTTTTTCAGCTATTTTACTAAAATAATTTGAGAAAAAACTTACTATTTTACGGCCATTTGTCTTAAAGTTGATTAATTAAAAGACTAAGCCGAACTTACAAAAAGTGAGGCAAAGTTGACTAGATCGCCTTATAAGTAACAAGCATGCCAAATTTCAAAACGTAGCATGGATACTTTTCGAGAAATAAACGTTTGAATCTCGGATTTTGTAAAACAAAAAATGAAAGGCTAGAAATCGGGCAAAATGTGTCCTAATTTTTTGCTTGAATTCTATCGTCAAATACATTTTTAATCTGTCTTATGGGACCTACTCGAATCCTTGTTTATTTCGGATAACTATTACACTAAGTTTATTAATCAAGGCGGTATAAAATCCAATTTAAGCTCTAAAAACTTGCTAAACCTTATTCAGCTGAGAAGTGTTCACACCGGTGCTGATCACAACACGGTGGGTGTCTGAGCGAAATGTCATGCGTTGAGTACACTTTCATATGTATATATTATAATTAGAAAAACAATACGGATGTTTGCATGGTTTTGATCAGTAGAGGGTAGATAATGTAAATGAGTAGGACTTTTGGGAAAGGAAATTTAACAGATAAAAATAACAGTTGCCAAGCCCAAGCAAACTGCTGTTCCATTCTTACGACAGACTATTAGGGTGGCCAGTTCCTGCGAGTCAATTAACAATACAATTCACACTCAGGCAGCTAGTAACGACTTACAATAGACAGTCGTGTGAAAGGTTAATTCCCTCCTAACTGGATATCGGACCACTTTTAAAGCAATCTGTTTAATTTTCCCAGTGCCTCAGAAACTAAATTTTTAATTCCAATATTGAAGCACTTCTAATAAGAACTTGGATTTCATTTCTTCACCAAATGTTAGACGAAATAGTGAATATTTGAATGAAAAATAAAAAAAGACCAAGTTTGACCCTGTAACGGGATATCTATCCTTAACCCTATCTGGCCTGGGCGATTTGTGGTATACCGCAGCCTGAAAGGGGGGGGGGGGGAGCGGAAGGGCCCGCTTCCCGATATATTTTCGCTATCGCTAAAGCTAGAGGGCTGAACTTACCACAGTATATCTTTGGGTAAAGCCCCACAAAAAAAAATTCAAGATGGCCGCCATGATCACGTCATTTTCAAAAAGAGCATTTTTGGACGATTTTTCGGTCAGAATTTTCCCTTTTTTTATTTTATTTTTTTTTTCTCCGCAAAAACTGCATAACTTAGAAAATAATAGTCTGATATGAAATAAAATAGGTTTTACCCACTTGTCCAAACAGAAAAGCAACAATTTTGAAGAAAACATCACTTTTCTGGTACCAGACATGGCCGCCATTTTGAATTTATCTATGAACCTCTGCTGGGGGGGAGGTCATGCAAATAGGCATCATTTGTAGTTCCGAAGATAGGAGCAAAAAAGCAACAGGGCGCTAATAACGCTCTCAGTTTTCATCGAACAAATTTGCTTTTTTGGAATAATGAACTTTACCATTTGAATAAAAATAGATTGCCTCAGTTTTTTTAGTTAGAGACCAGAAGTTATTTTATCGTCGTGCAAAGTTGGAAGATTGAAACAAAATCTACAAAAACTCGACCCCTCTTCACTAAATCAGGTTTATACTTGGTGTAAGAACGCACAAGACAAAGCCTACAATAGCCTGTCTGAGCTCAACAAGGCATTTAGACGTGACCCTTTTCAGCTGCTCAAAAGCCTCAACAATGCGTACTTACCCCAAGTATCGACCCTAAGTCATGAATAATTCATGAACAGGGCCGAATTTATAAAATATGAGGCAACCTTTCGAAGATCTACATGATTGGAATATTGTGTCCAAAGTTCATGTTTGTACATCAAATAACAAGAGAGAAATCAGAACGGGGAAAAAACACTTTTTGGCGGAAAACTCAACGGAGAAAAACGGCCAAAAACCGATCAGCGCTGTGTTCGACCGCTTGAGCCAGGCTAACCACATGTTCACAGCTGGATAAGAACCTCTCTAAGAGGCCTACATTGTTCATCAAGATTGTGCCGTAAAGGTCCTGTCCAAGCTCCATTTACACATTCGGTAACATACATTGTACTAAAATTTTCAAATATTCAGTTCCATGGTTATTCGAGGACGTTATGCTAGGTGAGTCTTAGTATTAGTATTAGTTACGCTTCTTTCGCCGTGGACCTCAATACACAGCCTTCGCCTTGTGCGTGACTAATCGTTATACTCCGCCGTGTGCGGGAAGTTCGCCTAGTTGAACATTACCTACTACACCACGAATGGCTTGAGTTGTAAAAAGTCACGTTTTTTTTACCACAATACATTAATTTTCATATTTTTTTATTTCCCCAACTTTGTAGGGTTGACGGTGTTTTCTGGTATAAAAAAAATCGAGATTTTGAAGTTTCGGCCCGCTAAAGTAACATTAAACACCCATTATGCACTCGGGGAGAACTGATAATCGTAGTTACTCATATGGCTTACTCGGGAGTCAACCTATAATCACACATCAAGCAATTCTATAGTTTCTCCCCGGTATGTGTTCTGGAATGTCTAACAAGCATATATTTCCTGATAGACTGATAGTCACATTGTTGACACTTATATGGCTTCTCCCCGGTATGTATTCTCACATGCCTCACAAGACTACATTGCCGTATGAAATGTTGATCACAGTGTTGACACTTGTATGGCTTCTCCCCAGTATGTGTTTTCACATGGTCATCAAGACGATATTTCCGGGCAGAAGCTCTCTAGATTTGTATCTAATACCGCTTATGCCGGTGCTAGGGGCCGTGTGGTCATATCATCCAAGTTGTCACATGAACAGATACAATGAAAGCGTACCCGAGATACAACATTTATCACGAATCTTTAGATTCTTGGTATGTGCTTTAGAATAGGTTAACCGGAAGACTATACTGTAAAGCCATGTGGCACTGCCAGTATGTCGGCACCTCTTCCCACTTCCCTTATATGTGTTGTAATTTGTTTGTGTTTTACCAAGTAGTAGCACCGTGTGGCGAGGGTTGGGAATAGTGTCCCCACACCGCTCGTCCAAGGTCTGATAGGGTTAAGGATAGCTATCCCGTTAGAGGCAGTTTTTGCACTCCCGTCACAATTTATCTTCTGTATCAATAAAAATGCAAGATAACCATAATAAACTATATATTTTATGAAAGCATACATCATAGGGATTCCAACTATATGAGTTGTATAACCGACTGTTACTGCTACTGGGAAGAAAATATTCCAATTTAAAAAAATGCAAATCAAAAAATCAAAACAATAGCGTCCATTTTTCAATAGAAATTTAATGAAAACTATTGATCTTCTTTCAACCTTGATGGTATACCTTGATAGGAAAACTCGAACCAGTCAACTTGATGTCATTTTTTTCAACTGGTTTTGTTTTTTCAGCTATTTTACTAAAATAATTTGAGAAAAAACTTACTATTTTACGGCCATTTGTCTTAAAGTTGATTAATTAGAAGACTAAGCCGAACTTACAAAAAGTGAGGCAAAGTTGACTAGATCGCCTTATAAGTAACAAGCATGCCAAATTTCAAAACGTAGCATGGATACTTTTCGAGAAATAAACGTTTAAATCTCGGATTTTGTAAAACAAAAAATGAAAGGCTAGAAATCGGGCAAAATGTGTCCTAATTTTTTGCTTGAATTCTATCGTCAAATACATTTTTAATCTGACTTATGGGACCTACTCGAATCCTTGTTTATTTCGGATAACTATTACACTAAGTTTATTAATCAAGGCGGTATAAAATCCAATTTAAGCTCTAAAAACTTGCTAAACCTTGTTCAGCTGAGAAGTGTTCACACCGGTGCTGATCACAACACGGTGGGTGTCTGAGCGAAATGTCATGCGTTGAGTACACTTTCATATGTATATATTATAATTAGAAAAAACAATACGGATGTTTGCATGGTTTTGATCAGTAGAGGGTAGATTAATGTAAATGAGTAGGACTTTTGGAAAGGGAAATTTAACAGATAAAAATAACAGTTGCCAAGCCCAAGCAAACTGCTGTTCCATTCTTACGACAGACTATTAGGGTGGCCAGTTCCTGCGAGTCAATTAGCAATACAATACACACTCAGGCAGCTAGTATACAATAGACAGTCGTGTGAAAGGTTAATTCCCTCCTAACTGGATATCGGACCACTTTTAAAGCAATCTGTTTAATTTTCCCAGTGCCTCAGAAACTAAATTTTTAATCCCAATATTGAAGCACTTCTAATAAGAACATGGATTTCATTTCTTCACCAAATGTTAGACGAAATAGTGAATATTTGAATGAAAAATAAAAAAAGACCAAGTTTGACCCTGTAACGGGATATCTATCCTTAACCCTATCTGGCCTGGGCGATTTGTGTTATACCGCAGCCTGAAAGGGGGGGGGGGGGAGCGGAAGGGCCCGCTTCCCGATATATTTTCGCTATCGCTAAAGCTAGAGGGCTTAACTTACCACAGTATATCTTTGGGTAAAGCCCCACAAAAAAAAATTCAAGATGGCCGCCATGATCACGTCATTTTCAAAAAGAGCATTTTTGGACGATTTTTCGGTCAGAATTTTCCCTTTTTTTATTTTATTTTTTTTTTCTCCGCAAAAACTGCATAACTTAGAAAATAATAGTCTGATATGAAATAAAATAGGTTTTACCCACTTGTCCAAACAGAAAAGCAACAATTTTGAAGAAAACATCACTTTTCTGGTACCAGACATGGCCGCCATTTTGAATTCATCTATGAACCTCTGCTGGGGGGGAGGTCATGCAAATAGGCATCATTTGTAGTTCCGAAGATAGGAGCAAAAAAGCAACAGGGCGCTAATAACGCTCTCAGTTTTCATCGAACAAATTTGCTTTTTTGGAATAATGAACTTTACCATTTGAATAAAAATAGATTGCCTCAGTTTTTTTAGTTAGAGACCAGAAGTTATTTTATCGTCGTGCAAAGTTGGAAGATTGAAACAAAATCTACAAAAACTCGACCCCTCTTCACTAAATCAGGTTTATACTTGGTGTAAGAACGCACAAGACAAAGCCTACAATAGCCTGTCTGAGCTCAACAATGCATCTAGACGTGACCATTTTCAGCTGCACAAAAGCCTCAACAATGCGTTCTTACACCAAGTATCGACCCTAAGTCACGAATAAATCATGAACAGGGCCGAATTTATAAAATATGAGGCAACCTTTCGAAGATCTACATGATTGGAATATTGTGTCCAAAGTTCATGTTTGTACATCAAATAACAAGAGAGAAATCAGAACGGGGAAAAAACACTTTTTGGCGGAAAACTCAACGGAGAAAAACGGCCAAAAACCGATCAACGCTGTGTTCGACCGCTTGAGCCAGGCTAACCACATGTTCGCAGCTGGATAAGAACCTCTCTAAGAGGCCTACATTGTTCATCAAGATTGTGCCGTAAAGGTCCTGTCCAAGCCCCATTTACACATTCGGTAACATACATTGTACTAAAATTTTCAAATATTCAGTTCCATGGTTATTCGAGGACGTTATGCTAGGTGAGTCTTAGTATTAGTATTAGTTACGCTTCTTTGGCCGTGGACCTCAATACACAGCCTTCACCTTGTGCGTCACTAATCGTTATACTCCGCCGTGTGCGGGAAGTTCGCCTAGTTGAACATTACCTACTACACCACGAATGGCTGGAGTTGTAAAAAGTCACGTTTTTTTTACCACAATACACTAATTTTCATAATTTCTTATTTCCCCAACTTTGTATGGTTGACGGTGTTTTCTGGTATAAAAAAAATTCGAGATTTTGAAGTTTCGGCCCGCTACAATAACATTAAACACCCATTATGCACTCGCGGAGAACTGATAATCGTAGTTACTCATGAGTCAACCTATAATCACACATCAAGCAATTCTATAGTTTCTCCCCGGTATGTGTTCTGGAATGTTTAACAAGCATATATTTCCTGATAGACTGATAGTCACATTGTTGACACTTATATGGCTTCTCCCCGGTATGTATTCTCACATGCCTCACAAGACTACATTGCCGTATGAAATGTTGATCACAGTGTTGACACTTGTATGGCTTCTCCCCAGTATGTGTTTTCACATGGTCATCAAGACGATATTTCCGGGCAGAACGATAATCACATTGTTGACACTTGTATGGCTTCTCCCCGGTATGTGTTCTCATATGCCTAATTAGATCAGATTGCTGTAAGAAATGATGATCACAGTGTTGACACTTATATGGCTTCTCCCCGATGTGTGTTTTAACATGGTCATTCAGTTTACACTTCCAGACAGATTGATAGTCGCATTGTTTACACTTGTGTGACTTCTCCCCGGTTTGTCCTCTCAAATGTTTAATAAGACTAGATTGCCGTAAGAAATGGCGATCACAGTGCTGACACATATATGGCTTCTCCCCAGTATGTGTTCTCACATGGTTATCAAGATTACGCTTCCGGGCAGACTGGTAGTCACAATGTTTGCACTTGTATGGCTTATCCCCTGTATGTGTTCTCATATGCCCAACAAGGTCAAATTTTCGGGCAGATTGATAGTAACATTGTTGACACCTGTATGGTTTATCCCCGGTATGTCTTCTCACATGGTCATCAAGATGACATTTCTGGGCAGAGCGATAGTCACATTGCTGACACTTGTATGGCTTCTCCCCTGTGTGTGTTCTCATATGCCCAACAAGACTAGATTTCCAGGCAGACCGATAGTCACATTGTTGACACTTGTATGGCTTCTTCCCGGTATGTGTTCCCATATGGCTAACAAGTCCAGATTTTCCGGCAGACCAATAGTCACATTGTTGACACTTGTAAGGGTTCCCCCCGGTATGTGTTCCCATATGCCCAACACGATCAGATTTACAGGTAGATTCATAGTCACATTGTTGACACTTGGATGGCTTCTCCCAGGTATGCGTTTTCATATGGCTAACCAGACCATCTTTCCGGGGTGACCGATAGTCACATTGCTGACACTTGTATGGTTTCTCCCCGGTATGTGTTCTCATATGCCTAGTAAGACTATATTTCTGAAAGAAATGTTGAGCACAGTGTTGACACTTATATGGCTTCTCCCTGGTGTGGATTCCCATATGCCCAACAAGACCTGCTTTCCGGGCAGACGGATAGCCACATTGTTGACACTTGTATGGCTTCTGCCCAGAGTGTGTTTCCATATGGCTAACCAGACCAGATTTCCGGGCAGACCGATAATCACATTGCTGACACTTGTATGGTTTTTCTCCAGTATGTGTTCTCATATGGCTAGCAAGACTATATTTCCGTAAGAAATGTTGATCACAGTTTTGACACTTGTATGGCTTCTCCCCGGTATGTATTTTTATATGGCGATTAAGATTACATTTTTGGGAAAAATGATAACCACAGTGTTGACACTCATACGGATTCTTTCCCGTGTGTGTGTGGATATGTTTGTCAAGACTAGTTTTGCTAGCTGCCATGTAATCACAATATATACATGTGTATAGCTTCTCCTCGGTGTGTGATTTCGTATGCGCAATAAAACATTCTTTGTTGGTATTTTCATTATCTTCATCATCATCATCATCATCTTCATCATTATGAGATCTAATGTGTCGGAGTAGCTGAGTCCTGTTGTCAGATATATAATCACGTACAGAACACGTATATGGCTTGGTGAAAGTATGTGTTTGATCCACTGTATGATCAGGTCGTACATCAGGCGTGATTTCATAGCCCCAGTCTTCATTATTTTCTATCAAATGTTTTCCCTCTAAAGGCGGTCGACATTGATACAAAGCCACAGGGAGAAGGGCTCCACTTGACGCTGACTGGGTGTGTACCTCATCACCATGCATATCCTCCTGTTAAAATATATAATATTCCATTTGGAAACCACGAAGCAGGCGTTCTACTCGTCTCTATTCGATTTACACAATACGACAAAGAAATTAAACATGAATCATTCTATTAGCAAAAATATGTTCGTGTATACGGAATGGCTACCGGACATTCTGAATAAAGTTCATCTACTCGATCACTCACTTGCTGAACAACAGATAAAACAGGCAGTCATGCATTCCAAAAATGTAATTCAACTTACTTTGTATCCATGTACATACGAATTGATTACATCGCCCGTGTTGTGCTCCAACTTGATATTTGTGCATGGCATTTCCATTTTGAAATGTGAACAGTCCACTGGAATCGTCGGTATTTGTTCATCTTCTGGTATAATGTACGTAGACGGCGCAGGGTACCCCCAGGGCAGTTCATGCGTTCTTTCTCTATCTGTCGTTGGTGTATCCGAAACCATTTGTGGGAAGTATCCGTTATGCTCTGTCATGTCTTCGAAGGCACAGACATCAGAAGCCTTTTTATCCATGGGAGTCACGGTGTCATAGGCATCAGTATCATATTTAATCATGGAATTCACGATTGCAGAGGTATCATTGTCGTACTTAACTTTAGAGTTCACCACATCAGTGTCATCTGTATCCATGGAGGTCACGGTGTCACAGGCATCGGTATCACCCATGGTTGCACAGGCTTTACTGTCATACTTAGCCATAGAGGTCACAGCCTTTGTGGCATCCTTGCCCATGCATATGGATGTCACTGTACCACAGGCACCAGTGTCATCTTTAAGCATAGATGTCACGATGTCACAAACGTTAGTCTCAGATTTTCCCATGGAGGTCACGGTGTCACGGGTATCGGTACACTTAACCTTGGAGGACATGGGATATGAAGGGTCAATGCAGTGTTGTTGTGGATGGTGTAGAAAGGATGCATATACAGGAGTATCACCCTCATACTCGCTGACGGGTTCGCACTTTATAATCGACAGGATATGTTCCATTTTATCTCAGAAACCTCGTCTAGTATCTACTCCGATATTTCAACGCTAACTCTGGTCTTGGCCCAGGAGCCTCTATAACTCGTAATAAGTAATCTGTTCAGATGAGTTGGCCCCACTTCGTTCATACTCATAGCCATGCTTAGAAGAGAAAAGGGAAATCAAGTTAGTATTATCTGAAACGTCTTAGAATTTATTTTGTTTTACATTACCAATCATGAAATCTGTCTATGAATTGTCAAAATACCAATATATGTGAAAGAAGAAAAACAACGTTAACCCCTAGCCTACATTAGGACTGTTTATGCCCTATAGTTAGGCCCCCCAAAATGTCGGTTCCGATTATTCCTGTCCCATTTACAATGCTCTATAAATATATTCTTGATTGCATGACATTCCCCACCCACTCCAACATATTAACCCAGGACATATCTCCCCCCTCCCCGCTTCCAATGACATATCTCTCTTATTTTTAGATAGTAAAGACATCTTTTCTCCAAAAAGATAGCCGGGGAGGGGGGGGGGGGAAGGGGGATAACCCCAAAATATATATCGCTGGGGCCTTCTTATTCGAGCTGTCTGAGAAAAGAAACGGGACCGTGCAACGATTTGAATACGCCATTTGTCGAAAAATGAATAATGGTTACTTGCTTGAGTCTTGGTGTTTATTTTACAATGCATTCATGATAAAACAAATCGGGAAAATTCGAACTTTTTAGCGGAAATATGGTACCGATCGGCTAGACATGGACGGCGACTGACTGTGCCGCGCCCATTTCGTTGAAAATGGGGAGCACTAGCCTTGTCCGCGAAGCACTGCTTCAACAAACGCCAGATCAAGCCACAAAATCGGTCTATTTTTTCCGAAGTTCACGGAGAATATGTTTAAAATTGTCCAGTTAAGCATGACGAGGTCGACTGAAGCGTAATAACGTTGCTGATTTCTCGATTCCCGATCTGGAAGTGGGTGCTTCATTTTCTGAAAAGATCGTCAACCTGGCGTCATGCATTGCCATGCTTCACAATAGTCACACTTTCCGGTATGCTGACAGTGTGAGCGCGCCGCTTCACGGTTGCTGTTGTTGTCGTAAAGCACGGCCTTGGTCGTGATTTCGTTGGAATTTACTCAACAAATTTTTAGACTCGCACGATTTATCTAGACTCGATCGGATAACCGGAAACAGTCTATTTTTTCCCCTTTGGCTTAGCTGCTCCAACTGAGGTAAGTTGTGTCAACGTACATGTACATTTGGCAGCGGTGTTTGGGAAGGCTATTCTGCTAGAACTGTATTAAAAAGTGAATGACATAAAACTGGGCGCAATCGTTACAGAAAATAATACAATTGTGTCACCAAAGCAGTCACTGACCGAAAGTTAGATTTCACTGACGTTATGGTGATATATATGTCCCTTCCAGTGTAGAGGACGAGAAAAATATCGGACACACGTCATACCACAGATGGAAATAAAGGGTGAAGAATATCCGGGATCTCAGCTCCAGAGCCGCGCTGTTAAAACTACACATCCATACCAATAACCAACAAACAACCATACGTCTGGCGTCTGGCAAAGCCGATAGAAGCATGGCGTTAGCCAAGCTGCGATTGGTTGAATGGAATCTTCAAACTGGAATTCACGTGCCTGAAGTGTGACAACTATACAAAAATACGTGTATATGTCTGACTAAGGATAACAACGAGTGTAACTTAGTGTTCTAAGTTAGGGTTAGGCACACAAACAGAAATACAACGTTTATTGCCAGGTGCTTCCGTGGGTAAGATATCTGGCTATGGAGCAAGTAATGGTGGTTCTGACTCGAAAATATCGGCTGGAGATGTCTATTTTACTCTGCATTGAATAACTCTTGTTTATCCCTCTCCGCCCGAATGGAGTTATCAGACCGAAACGTAAAAGAAACAAAAAGAGCCTTAGTCTTTCACTGCGCACGGCGTGGTGGAATTGAGACAGGGGCATGTAAAACAATTTATCGAATAAAACAACATGATTTGGCATCTCGGGCACCATGATAACCACCTAAGGACTACTTTAACTAGACGGAATCTGCATTCAAACACGAATTTTGTCAACAAAAACATCAGGTTTTTTTACTCCACAGTTGGCAGGGACTTGCGCAGAATGTGGTTGACCTTTCTGCTCACACGTCACCAGAAATTGATTTTTACCGTTTTCAACCAATAGCGGCGTGTTTATTCGCGTGATTAGAAAGGTCGCGATATAAAAATTGTCGAAGAGGTGGCAGATGGAAAATCAATCTTTGTTTTTCTCCACACATTGTTGCTGTTGTTGTTTCTGTGAATCCATTCTTAACCCGATGGGTACAAGAAACCACACATGGTGCTATATTCCCGAAATGCTGTGAGCAAGTAGACGGCCATACATTTTGTCAGCATCAAAACAGTCATGAGAAATATCCAGAAGCTCAGGTATAAGTGAAAACGTATCCAATTTTCACATTGATTTATCTCCCGTTTATTCATTCTCGACGGCTAGATCTTTTACAAGCTGCGGAAGGCCCAACTAATTTTGCACATTCAACCCTAACAGCCTGTTGTTATCTATAAATTCAATCTTAACTCGATGGGTATTCTTCACTGGTGCTAAAATCACTCAGATATTATCAAAATGCTGATTGTTCTCTTATGGTTGAGACAGTAGACGGCGGTCGGTGTTCGATCCACCAAAACAAGTTGTCCGACTCATTGGTGCAGAGCGAGGGAAAAACATCTATACAGTGCTGAGGAAGGCAGAAATAAGACTAGCCCCAGCAGGGACCTAATGATGCTGTCATTAGGTCCCACGTACATCCAAACAGCTCTACCAGGTTTGTTTCCACGCCGGAGTGTCAACTGCGCAAACGGTGGCGTGTATCGTGTTTATTGCGGTCACCGTTTGCGCAGTTGACACTCCGGCGTGGAAACAAACATGGCGGAGCTGTTTGAAATTTTCAGCGGCGACTGGTACAAAAGGCGGCGAAACCCACTCCAAAAGACAACAGATGTTGGCCGTTCGGACGATTCGGACTAGTTCATGATACGTTTTATCGGAAAATGCATGGTAAGGAACAACTAAATCATTGTTTATACGATTCGGGCTTCTACACGACGATGGTGGCTAGGATGTACGTGGGACCTAATGACAGTAGGCCTATCATTAGGTCCCTGCTGGGGCTAAAATAAGACGTATAAACAAGAGAAACAAGGTTATGTTAGGAAAATTTTCTCATGCCCCTTCTCCCCTTACCCTATATGTATCACAGCTAGAGTTTCTGAGTTAATCAAGAACTGTTACGTCAACTACAAAGGGTTCGAGGAGAAATAACAGAATGGAGAAACCTGATCAGCGCATTTATGCTCGTCACAGGAATCTTCATAGTCGCGCGTTAAACATCACCTAAATAGTACCAACAAAAAAGTTGACCTGGTGCAGGACCGTGACACGGACTAATTTGGCAATGAGTATGGGTAATTAGATACGGAAGTGTAGCCTAGTGTCGCCTGACACAGACACCGGATTAAACCACAAAGCACACACGAACTGAATCAGCTTCTAAGATCAACATGTTTTATGGCCAACAGCTTACTCGGGAACCCCCAAAAGATAACAGATTATGCCCAGAAGCTCCCCTCCCCCCCCCCCCATCTTCACCGTGAAGAGATTTCCCTAACCTTATTTTAGGAATACTCTTCAAGTTTGAATAAGGTATTTCTTATCCATGAATAATGCGCACCAACCCACCAAAGTCTGGTAAGCAGGTAAACTTTGATCCACGTCTTTTCTCGATATGCTCAGTTCAATATCTCTCGTATTTCCTTCGGGCAGACAACACTGGGCAGACAGTGCGCAGGCGCTAAGTGCAGGAATGGACGAGTCTACTTTCCATATATAGGTAGTTCAAGGCTAATTCACACCTGGCTATCTAAACCGGTCTAGCGAATACATTTCATACATACACCCGGTGGTGTCACTACAGCATCCTTCCCCGCTATATCGCCATTTTAAGACAAACCCCAACGCTAATGACGGGAATCGTTCGATCGACATTCATCGACTACACTCAAAACACAATATGCCTTCGGATTTCTCACAGAACCCCAGCAAAAAACGGTTACGATGAAGATATCACCTTGCATATTAGACGAGCGGCAGAGACCCAGTTTTGGGGAATAAAATGCTCCCTCCGTACACAGAGGCAAACTGCATATCATTTGGAAGCTTAGACTCTCTTCTTTCTGATGAGGTAGGATGTGATGATGAAAAATATTGCCGTATGATAGAACAATTAGGAAATACAAGAACCATTGGATTGCACCTTTCTACTTTTAAATTGGGGGTATAGGTACTAAAATGACTAAATCTTTACTCCTACCAGGCATAGGGGAAAATGGTTGGTGTCAACTGATTACGCAAAGGTTCTTCAATCCTCTAATATCAAAAGCAAATTTGAGATCATTGACCTTTGGCGTCACAGAGGGGCCATCTCGAAAACACAATTAAATTGCGTCAAACGCACTAAAAGCCATGTCAAATGTTTTTTGTGGGTAAAATACTTCATTGCTAAATGGCCAAAATGGTTCTTATATCGAATATAGTCATCGGTCAAATACTTCGGCAAAGATTTGATGCAATTACCTTTTAAATCCTCAATTTAACGACCGTAATTCACCATAGTATATTAGGTAAATAACACTAACTACTGCATTAGACGAGCGGCGACTGCAAAAAACACCGTATTTAGGAGTAAAATGCACACGGCCACATCCTATAGTGTGAGGTGGCAATTTCCTCTCTGTTAAACGGGGGATCGATTGATATTAGGTTATGTTGAGATATCTTGAATCATGATGTCACTCTGGGGTCATCTCCAAATTCCGAATGAAATATTTTCTAAATACACAATTGTGGTTTCTTTACCAAGTTATTCAATGTAATGAAATTCATATAATTATGCCAAGTTATTGTCAGCGGTGCTGTGCATCATTACATGGAAAGTACAGGCAATTTAAGGATTCTCACCACCTTAGAAAAATAGAATATGCGAACAGAAACTATCGCAAAATTATACATTTTCTATGTCTACTACGCGTTTATCTAAGATTGCCAAACATTTGACTTCAGCAATACTTGATATGAATGTTTTATGATTTAATGTGTATGTTTCAATCTTTTCTTTTATCTCTTGTTAATTTTAAAGCAATATCAAAGGTTTCTTGATTATCGTTGTGAGTGGGGGTCATCTCATAATTACTATTGCAATTTCATGTTTTCACTCAATAGGTTCTTGGTAATCTACCACATTTGATAAGATTTGTGGATACAGTATTCTATCAATTACTCTTTACAGGTCCCTGATTTTCCACCTTCTTGAAAATTTTAAAATTATTCAGGGGATCATCTAAACTTAGTATTTACAAGAGTATGTTCTTGGAAACCTACTTGCACAGTTTAATATCAAACAAGAAAATGTCCATAAACAAACCCACTCTACACGTATGTTCTGACCCTACAACATTCTGAGTAGTAGTGTAAGTGGAAGATAGCGCACATTTCACCCGGATGTAGTGACGTCATGAGGCGGGTTTGATGCGGAACTAGTAGCGCCATCTGTACACTCTGGACGCAAGGGCGACAACTCGATCTGCCAGAGTTTGGCCGCCATCTTGAATTTTTGCCTCGTCTCATGTCACGGTAAATTGAGCAACATTACCCTCAAGAAACCCTCACATTACCCTCAAAAAACCCTCTAAGACATATAATGATAAAGATACCCTATAGGTGTTGTACGATCTTATTATGACGAGTCTAGGATCAGTGCGACCCCAGGGTCGAGCGTTTATTGTCCGGTATGTCTCCGCAAAAAATAAACATACAAAATGGCGGCGCTTGCTATGGGGATTCCCTTTTGACATCACGACATCGATCGCGCTGCCCTCTGGAGGCAAGGAAGACAACTCTGACTGGGCGAATCCTCTGTAGGACAAATGCCGGGTCATCTCCCCTGATTCGAACATTTGCGTCTTTACGGGGAATACCTAAATATACGTTTTGGAGCTAGGGGAGCCACTAATGGGCCGATGGGGTCGAGTGAGGTATCAAGGTGAAGCCTATGTGAGGGGGCATCTAATGGGCTGGGTGTGGGGTTGAAATATCGGCATTCTGCGCATGCGCGGTGGCCCAAGGGTATGGAAATAGACATTTTGGAGCTAGGGGGGTCCCTATTGGACCGATGGGGTCGAGTGAGGTATCAAAGTGAAGCCTATGTGAGGGGGCATCTAATGGGCTGGGTGTGGGGTTGAAATATCGGCATTTTGCGCATGCGCGGTGGCCCAAGGGTATGCAAATAGCGGTTTTGGAGCTAAGGGAGTTACTAATGGTCCGATGGGGTCATATGAGGTATCCATGTGAAGCATTCGTGAAGGGGCATCTGATGGGCTGGGTGTGGGGTTGAAATATCGGCATTCTGCGCATGCGCAGGCGCAATGCGAAGCTCTCGTCCAATCAGAAGCGAGTATTTCAAATCTGTCACAGAGCTCTCAGCCAATCAGAAGCGAGTATTTTGAACCGGTGCATTATGGGACATATCCAAGATGGCGGCACGTATGTTCAAGATGGCGGCACATCCGGTGTCGAAAACTGGCCATTTCGTCGGGATGTGGTCACCTAGTGTCGAAAACTGGACCCTGTATGGGTCCCGCTACACGTTTTGGGGTCTAGGTGGGCCACTAGTGGTCCAATGGAGTCGTATGAGGTATCAAAGTGAAGCATTCGTGAAGGGGCATCTGATGGGCTGGGTGTGGGGGTGAAATATCGGCATTCTGCGCATGCGCGGTGGCCCAAGTGTATGGAAATAGACGTTTTGGAGCTAGGGGAGGCACTCATGGCCAATGGGGTCGAGTGAGGTATCAAAATGAAGCATTCGTGAAGGGGCATCTGATGGGTTGGGTGTGCGGTAGGAATATCATTCTGCGCATGCGCAGACGCAATGCGGAGCTCTCGTCCAATCAGAAGCGAGTATTTCAAATCCGTCACAGAGCTGTCGTCCAATCAGAAGCGAGTATTTTGACCCGGTGCATTATGGGACATATCCAAGATGGCGGCACGTATGTTCAAGATGGCGGCACATCCGGTGTCGAAAACTGGCCATTTTGTCGGGATGTGGTCACCTAGTGTCAAAAACTGGACCCTGTATGGGTCCCGCTAGACGTTTTGGAGCTAGGGGAGCCACTAATGGTCCAATGGGGTCGAGTGAGGTATCAAAGTGAAGCATTCGTGAAGGGGCATCTGATGGGCTGGATATGGGGCTGAACTATCGGCATTCTGCGCATGCGCGGTGGCCCAAGTGTATGAAAATAGCCGTGTTGGGATGTAGGGGAGCCCCTAATGGACCAATGGGGTCGAGTGAGGTATCTAAGTGAAGCATTCGTGAAGGGGCATCTGATGGGTTGGGTGTGCGGTAGGAATATCATTCTGCGCATGCGCAGACGCAATGCGGAGCTCTCGTCCAATCAGAAGCGAGTATTTCAAATCCGTCACAGAGCTCTCAGCCAATCAGAAGCAAGTATTTTGACCCGGTGCATTATGGGCCATATCCAAGATGGCGGCACGTATGTTCAAGATGGCGGCACATCCGGTGTCGAAAACTGGCCATTTCGTCGGGATGTGGTCACCTAGTGTCAAAAACTGGACCCTGTATGTGTCCCGCTACACGTTTTGGGGGTCTAGGCGGGCCACGAGTGGTCCAATGGAGACGTATGAGGTATCAAAGTGAAGCATTCGTGAAGGGGCATCTGATGGGCTGGTTGTGGGGTTGAAATATCGGCATTCTGTGCATGCGAGGTGGCCCACTGTTATGAAAATAGACGTTTTGGGGTCTAGGTGGGCTCCTCATGGGCCGATGGGATCGAGTGAATTATCGATGTGAAGCCTAGGTGAGAGAGTTAGACTAGGGTGTCGTTTCCATTCTGCTGCGCAGGTCACGTGGTTTGTGACGTCACTTCCGGTTGGGGTGAATGGGGCGTGACCTTTGGACATGTCCAGACTTGTCTGTGTCTGTTTTTTTCCACAATGGCGTTCACCTTCGGATGTGGTTTGGTGGGTCTGCGCAACTGTGTGACGTCACTTCCGGTTTTCACTAAAACTACCTCCAAACACAGGAGAGTTCCAACGTTCAACCTCCGGGGTGTTTTCCCGGCCTGCCCCGGCCGCAGCGCTGCGCGCGCGCGGGAGTGATCTGGTGCCGCAGCGTGCGCGCGCGCGTTATCACCGGCAGTGCGCGCGCGGGACAAAAAGGTCAAAGGTCACATCCAGGTCAAACGGTCCAATATGAATAACAACAAGTTCAGCAATGTTCATACAGTTTATTATCCCCAATGTTACATAATACCTAGGCTGGGGGAGCCGCCCTGGGTATGTTTATGTTCACAGCAAAATAAATTGAACTAGAGCTGCGAGCAGCTATGGGTCGGCTTCCGAAATTATGCATGATAGACGATCTAGACAATCCTGACAGACACTTTGAATATTCAATTCCATTATTACTAATTCTAATTTCTGAGCATGTATTTCGTCGCATTCCCCTTCCAAATCCGTTATTTGAAAATTCGACAAGTTTGATTGGCCGCTGGCAGCCATTTTCTTTTACGGTGCAACATTTCAAATAGTGTCTTGGGAGACCCCGATCCATTGATTATGTGTACCAAGTTTCGTGTTGATTGCTTTATTGGTTCTAGAGGAGTAGAGTTTATAACATTTTTTTTGAAAACGGAGTAAATGCAAGATGGCCACTGAATGCGCTTTTAAACTACTAAATGTGAGTCAATATACTGTTGCCAAACTATCCTCTGCGCATTGCGCCGCAAGGTCAATAGGGTTCGAAATACGCTTTTATACTAGTAAATGTGAGTAAATATACTGTTACTATACTATCATCTAAGCATTGCGCCGCAAGGTCAATAGGGATCGAAATGCGCTTTTATACTACTAAATGTGTCAATATACTGTTACTATACTATCCTTCGCGCATTGCGCCGCAAGGTCAATAGGGCTCGAAATGCGCTTTTATACTACTAAATGTGAGTCAATATACTGTTAATATACCATCCTCTGCGTATTCCGCCGCAAGGTCAATAGGGCTCGAAATGCGCTTTTACACAACTAAATGTGAGTCAATATACTGTTACTATACTATCCTCTGTGCATTACGCCGCAAGGTCAATAGAGCTCGAAATGCGCTTTTATACTAGTAAATGTGTCAATATACTGTTACTATACTATCCTCTGCGCATTGCGCCGCAAGGTCAATAGGGCTTCAAATGCGCTTTTATACTACTAAATGTGAGTCAATAAACTGTTAATATACCATCCTCTGCGCATTTCGTCGCAAGGTCAATAGTGCTCGAAATGCGCTTTTATACTACTAAATGAGAGTCAATAGATTGTTACCAAACTATCCCCTGCGCATTGCGCTGCAAGGTCAATAGGGCTCGAAATACTACTAAATGCGAGTCAATATACTGTTACTATACTATCCTCTGCGCATTGCGCCGCAATGTCAATAGGGCCCGAAATACGCTTTTATACTAATAAATGTGAGTCACTATACTGTTACTATACTACCCTCTGCGCATTGCACAGCAGGGTCAGTAGGGCTCGGAATGCGCTTTTATGCTACTAAATGTTAGTCAACATGCTGTTACTATACTATCATCTGCGCGTTGTGCCGCAAGGTCAATAGGTCCCGAAATGCTCCTTTATACTATTAAATGTGAGTCAGCATGCTGTTACTATACTATCCTGTGCGCGTTGCGTCGCAAGGTCAATAGGGCTCGAAATGCGCTTTTATACTATTAAATGTGAATCAACATGTCGTTACTATACTATTCTCTGCGCGTTGCATCGCAAGGTCAATAGGGCTCAAAATGCCATTTTATACTGCTACATGTGAATCTGAATAGTCTGGGTGGTTAGCGTATCAATGTCATAAAAATATGTCCGTAATCTGGCAATGCTGCCTAAGCTGTGTTACCATAACGTAAAGCTTTCGCGGAAAGTTTCTCGCTGCTCACACAGAAAAAGTACATGTACAGCAGAAAAATTAATAAATCCGTGTAAAGTTTGTTACCGAGAATCGCTAAATATTATACAGAGTTACAGCTGGATATAGATAATTATTCTCTGCGCATTGCACTAGAAGGCCAATAGGGCTCGAAATGAGCTTTTATACTACTAAATGTGAGTCAAGATATTGTTACTATACTATCCTCTGCACATTCCCCCGCAAGGTCAATAGGACTCGATATGCGCTTTTATGCTACTAAATCTGAGTCAAGATTACTTTTCTATCCTCTGCGCGTTGCGCTATAAGGTCAATAGGGCCCGAGATGCGCTTTTATACTACTAAATGTGAGTCAATATACTGTTACTATACTATCGTCTGCGCATTGCACCTATCGCAACATAAAAATCTGTATCTATCAGGGTTTCAGATAGTATGCCCTTGCAAAATTGGTAAACTTCTCCACAAAATTCAAGATCTTCAATGAAACTGTCGAAAACGCAATGTCAATGAAACTGCCGAAAATGAAATGTCAAAGATGCCGGAGTTTGTTTGTTAGTCGAAAGACGCAGATGTACATTGTAAATCCCAATTAATCATGCATTCTTCAAAATAGAAGTATTTATCGGTACCAATGTTGTGAAATAATTATATATGGATATGTGCAGTGTTATTGCGTAATCTGGCAGAATATTACAAAATGGTACATGAAGTAATCCTGTCAGGCTGGAAATCCCCTATTAATAATTCCAAATAGTGCAACATACCCTGGTATTCCCGATATGTCAGTAGCCGAGAAATTTGTACCTATCAGGGTTCAAGAAAATAAGTCCTTGCCGTCAGAGATATCAGTATGCTGATTTAAAACAACCGTGGGGAATAACTGAGATTGAATAAAACGTCGTTCAGCGAATCTTGAATCGGTAGTTACGTGCAAATTAGCCAAATTTGTTCAACAATCACGTTACTCATTTACATATTCTATCTTCCTCTCTTCTATCCCGTATTCAAATTAGTTGGAATAGGTCGAAAAGACAAAGTGTGTTGTTATATGTGCCTTTTTTTCTTTGCCAGTTGTACATGTTTGTCTGCATATGAATTCGTACTTGGGTATCGACCACCCGTACAAGAACGTTTCTTTGAAATTCCTTTGTTTAATTTCTCACGATTGAGTGTCACTGCGACAGAGGATATACATTCTCTTCTGAATTTTTTTGGAAGCCTAATAATAATATTAATTGGAACTGCGAGCAGTGGCTACCGGGAACGAGTTCTACACAGGGCCTAGTGTCCAGGCATATGGCGGAATGTGGCCGCTAAACCGTTCAGCCTAGTAATTTGTACACTATCAAGGTTCAAGAGATTAAGCGCTTGCAATATAGATAATTAAGGTAAATAAAGATACAGTATTTCAAATTATACATGATAAATACGGCACTCACGTGTGCGTTCAATCTCCTGATAACTCCATAGTTTTACAGCATACAAATCCAGTCAGTCTGTTGTGGTCCTTAGGATGATGCGACACGAACTACAGTCCATTTCAACAATATATGAACATACATACAGCCTGCACCTCCCATGATATAAAACAGAGAGAATCATAAATGTTCGTTTATACACTCCCCACCTTTCACTCTCTAGTGCCTGGTGTCTCTACATGGTCATAACGGGCGAACCTGAGTTGCGAAATGTTTGAAGTGATCATGTCAGGCTGGAAATCCCCTATTAATATTGCAACACACCATGGAAATGGCATTTTCAATTTTACATGTCTGTTCTAGCTGGGGGAATTCCCCTGCGGGACCCCAACAGTGCGATACCACTATTTGAGACGAGCGGGAAAATTATTTAACACCCTACTGAATCGACAAGTGTGATTATAGGTGAATGCACCAGTCCATTTGTCATGCGACCATGAACTGTAGGTTGAATCACTTCACATTGAAGCCGCATAACAGCTGCAATGTTATAATGAGGCAACATATGATTATATATCAGATATGTCGACAGTCCATTGTAGCTACCATTTGTCTTGGCAACAGTCCATTTGGCGAATCATTAGATCGGACGATGTGCATCATTCACAAGTGCATGTTGACCTAAAATGGACTGTCGATCGGTCAGATGATGATACCATGGACTGTCGTAATATCAGACAGACAGAGAATATACTATTAATGGTTCATATTCCTCTTAAACATACACAAGTGGAAGGAATCGAGAGATGAATGAGTCAGTGATACATGAGGCAGGTAGTAAGTTCCCATGCCACGTGTTCATTTTGTGCTCATTTCCTCACACTATAATTCGATGCTAATACCTACCATGGACTGTCTACCAACACCTAAAAACACCCCTCGCCGCAAAAATGTTTAAAATTTTTGTTAACTTGAAATAGTAATAACCCTACGTTTGGTGACAATATAGTACGATATCTCTCCTTCAAAATATGACTGGACACCAGTAATCATACCTGTCATCGATATGCTGAAAATCGTTCATTTTCGGCTGTGGACACTGTCGTCTGGTCAGGCACAGGCCCACGCTTGATAACGAAAGCACTGAAAAACCTACCATTGACTGTAATTTGACTCGTGACCGGCGGTTTTCACCTATAATCATACTTGTCGATTCAGTAGGGTGTTTAAGCTACGATTAAATTAAATAAAGCAATAACATTTAGCTATGATAATATCCAGTAATAAAACAACTCAGCATTTAATGTGGGATATTCTTACATCGACCTAGCTGTGCTGGTAGTGACGTCATTGCTTCCTTTTACATCTAACATACATAGTTATCACTGACGAAAAATCCGTCAACTTGCAAATTTGGGAGAGTTAGATTTGAGAATTGCGCGGAAACTAATGAAGCGTCCGGATCAAAATGTCGCATTATGAACCGGGTTTTAACAAGGTCGTACTTTGCATCCGGTGTGTACTAGCAAATGTTCCTTCTGCGCATGCCTGTAACCAAATTGTGAACGTTTGTATGACTTGTGTGTCAGTGTGTGTCTGTGGAAGTTGATGCTGGGTCGATATCGGGCCTTGCAGACTAGTCTTTTGTGTTAAATGCCACCATTTTCGTCCGACGACGATACAGCTCACCAATGCCCAGTGTACGAGTTGTCACAGCGAAACAGCTCACCAATTACCAGTATACGAGCTGTCAGAGCATTTCCATCATAGCTATCTTGATTTGTATCTAATACCGCTTATGCCGGTGCTAGGGGCCGTGTGGTCATATCATCCAAGTTGCCACATGAACAGGTACAATAAAAGCGTACCTGAGATACAACACTTATCACGAATCGTTAGATTCTTGGTATGTGCTTTAGAATAGGTTAACCGGAAGACTATACTGTGAAGCCATGTGGCACTACCAGTATGTCGGCACCTCTTCCCACTTCCCTTATATGTGTTGTAATTTGTTTGTGTTTTACCAAGTAGTAGCACCGTGTGGCGTGGGTGGGAATAGTGTCCCCCCACCGCTCGCCCAAGGTCTGATAGGGTTAAGGATAGCTATCCCGTTAGAGGCAGTTTTTGCACTCCCGTCACAATTTATCTTCTGTGTCAATAAAAATGCAAGATAACCATAATAAACTATTTAGTTTATGAAAGCATACATCATAGGGATTCCAACTATATGAATTGCATAACCGACTGTTACTGCTACTGGCAATAAAATATTCCAATTAAAAAAAATGCAAATCAAAACAATAGCGTCCATTTTTCAATAGAAATTTAATGAAAACTATTGATCTTCTTTCAATTTTGATGGTATACCTTGATAGGACAACTCGAACCAGTCAACTTTATGTCGTTTTTTTTAACTGGTTTTGTTTTTACAGCTATTTTACTAAAATAATTTGAGAAAAAACTTACTATTTTACGGCCATTTGTCTTAAACGTTGAATAATTAAAAGACTAAGCCGAACTTACAAAAAGTGACACAAAGTTGACTAGATCACCTTATAACTAACAAGCATGCCAAATCTCAAAAGGTAGCATGAATACTTTTCGAGAAATAAACGCTTAAATCCCGGATTTTAAAAAAAAAATGAAAGGCTAGAAATCGGGCAAAATGTCTCCAGCTATACTGGACCTAATCCTAATTTTTTGCTTGAATTCTATCGTCAAATATATTTTTAATCTGTCTTATGGGACCTACTCAAATCTTTGTTTATTTCGGATAACTATTACATTAAGTTTATTCATCAAGGCGGTTCAAAATCCAATTTAAGCTTAAAATACTTGCTAAACCTTGTTCAGCTGAGAAGTGTCATGCGTTAAGTACACTTTCATATGTATATATTATAATTAGAAAAACTACGGATGTTTGCATGGTTTTGATCAGAAGAGGGTAGATTAATGTCAATGAGTAGGACTTCTAGATCATTTGCGCAAATGAGTTTTGGAAAGTGAAATTTAACAGACAAAAATAACAGTTGCCAAGCTCAAGCACACTGCTGTTCCATTCTTACGACAGACTATTAGGGTGGCCAGTTCCTGCGAGTCAATTAACAATACAGTACACACTCAGCCAGCTATTAACGACTTACAATAGACAGTCATGTTAAAGGTTAATCTCTTGCTGGCTGGATATCGGACCACCTTTAAAGCAATCTGTTTAATTTTTCCAGTGCCTCAGAAACAAAATTTTTCATCCCAATATTGAAGCACTTCTAATTAGAAATTGGATTTCATTTTCCGTCCGTCTGTCCGTATGTCCGTCTGTGTCCCTCGTGACCGGTCTATATCTGGGACAGTTTTTTATCTACAGTTCTAATTTTTGGTGAGTGGATACCCTACAGGGAGACGATGTGTCGCGTACGAAAATCAAGGTCGATGTCAGGGGTCAAAGGTCACTGGCTTCAAAAACCGGAAAGCACTGAAGTGTTCGTGTCCGGTCTATATCTGTGAAAGTTTTCTATCCACAGTTGCAATTTTTTGTGAGTGGATACACTAGGTTGAGACGATGTGTCGCGTACCAAAATTGAGATCGAGGTCAGAGGTCAAAGGTCACTGTTGCCTAAAATCAGGAAATCATTGATCATTGACAGTTTTCTATCTACAGTTCTAATTTTTGGTGAGTGGATGCCCTATGGGGAATGATGTGTTGCATACCAAATGTAGGTCGAGGTCAGAGGTCAAAGGTCAGTGTGACTGAAAAATCTGGAAATTAGTAAAAATATCTCTAGTTTCAAGGTATGTATTGGTACCAAACTTGGCAAGGAGGAGCTACACATTTTGAGATAAATTTGTCAAAGGTCAAGGTTACAGTCCCCCAAAACTGAATCAAGTTTAGCTATGTGTTATATGTAGGTTGGAATATTCAGAGTTCTCTCGCAAACATGTACATGGCATTTGTCCTGTGGAGTTGTCTCCCATGTTTCATCATCAGGACTGCACAAATTGAAAATTCTGCTTAACCCAACTATGGGTTACGCTAAAAAATGTTGGGTAACCCTTCTCTGATTTGCGTAACCCATCCCTGTTGTATACAGGTTAATATCTGTAATTCAAGTGAACTGAAAATGGGTTACGCATAATGAAAATTGTGTAACCAAACCTATTGTTTGCGCAATTTGTGCAGCCCTGTTCATGAAAAATTCTCTCGCCTGAAAGGAATCCATTTGCAGGAAAACTACTTCGATTTCAGCATTGGATATGTGAGCTCTTGGCTCTTGATTCAAGGTCAACTTGTTACCAAGAGTTAAGCTCATTCTAGTTTATCATTCAGTCTAAGATGTGGTATATGTTACATTTTCGGAAGCACAAAATTGTAGACCTTTCCCAATTGGAATCAAGGCTAGTAAACAACCTTGAAATTTGGACCAATGTAATTTCAGATATACGGGCGTATATTGAAGCCCCTTGGGCTCTTGTTTTGTGGGTGTTACTATGGGTTGTGGGTCTCGTTTTTCTCGTCTTGACGAGAAGAACACAATGGGAGGGGTCCTGGAGCGAAGCGGTGCAATTTTTGGGAAAAGTCACCGAGGTCTGTATATAGGCTCATACTGGCTATATGGGGGGAGGGGTGGTCAATTTGTTTTTGTGGGTGTTACTCTGGGTTGTGGGGTCTTGTTTTTCTCGTCTCGCCGAGAAAAATACAATGGGCGAATCGGTGAAATTTTTGGGAAAAGTCACCGAGGTCTGTAAATAGGCCCAGAGGTTGGCCATGGGCGGTATAGGTCCAACCTGGGAAATTCACACACGTTCATTGTGATATGGGTTGTTTGGATTTGTTGTTCACGTCTCGTCATTTAGAACACGATGGGAATGGTTTCGAAACGAAACGGTGAATTTTTTGGAAAAAGTTCACCGAGGCCTGTGTAAGCCCATGGGCCTATACTGCATGGTTATGGGGTATAGCCCCATGCGGGGTGGACGTTTTGGGGTCTAGGTGAGCCCCTAATGATCCTATGGTGTCGTATGAGGTCAATATTCTGCGCATGCGCAGTCTGGCCGTAGTATAGAAAGCAGGCATTAATGTGGGTGTGTGTTTGGGGTAGAGATGGACCGCTATGGGTCCGAAAGGGTTGTGAAAGGTGTCAAAGTAAAGCTTGTGTGGGGTAGAGTCAGAATGACCAGTTTTTAAATGCAAGTCGCGTCAATCTGCGCATGCGCAGTTGGTTGTACTAAGTAAAGTGGCCATTTTGGGGCAGTGCAGGAAGGTATTTGGTGTCGAGATGACCCATCCTTGGTCCGAATGCGTCTTGGGAGGTGTCACGTTTGTAGCTCTCGGGGTGTACATCTTCATTTGAGGGATGTTCGCTTCATCTGTGGTGTCATCAATACGAGTAGTAGCGAAAGTGGACATTTTAGGGAAGTGCAGGAAGGTATTTGGGGTAGAGAGGGACCATCCTTGGTCCGCATGCGTCCTGGGAGGTGTCATGTTGTAGCTCTCGGGGTGTACAGCCCCATTTGAGTGATGTTCCCGTTATATGTGACGTCATCGGTGACGTCATCAGTACGAGTAGTAGCGAAAGTGAGAATTCGGGGTAGAGAGGGATCATCCTTGGTCCGATTGTGTCGTAGGTGTTGTCATCTGGTAGCTCTTGGAGCGTACATTCCGATTGGAGGGATGTTCGCGTAATCTGTGACGTCATTGGTGACGTCGTCAGTACGAGTAGTAGCGAAATTGGGCATTTTGGGGCAGTGAAGGAAGGTATTTGGGGTAGAGATGGACCATGGTTGCTCCGAATGCATCGTGGGAGGTGTCATCTTATAGCCTTCGGGGTGCAGACCCCGATTTGAGGGATGTCCACAGTATCTGTGACGTCATTGATGACGTCATCAGTAGGAGTAGTAGCGAAAGTGGGCATTTTGGGGCGGTGAAGAAAGAGAAATGGGGTAGGGATGGACCATCCTTGGTCCGAATGTGTCGTGGGGTGTCATCTTATAGCTCTCGGGGTGTACTTCCCGATTTGAGAGATGTTCACGTCATCTGTGACGTCATCAGTAGGAGTAGTAGCCAAAGTGGGCATTTTGGGGGGTGTGTGGAGGTGTGTTTGGGGTAGAGAGGGAAGGATTAGTAGTATAAAGGCGCATTTCGAACCCTATTGAACTTGCGGCGCTATGCGCAATGAGTGCATGCACGTATGTGTGTGTGTCTGTGTGTGTGCGTGTGCGAGTGTGTGTGTTCGCATTGCCCAACTTCAGAGGACTCAATCTTGAATACACACCAACCTACCGAGGACCTTATTGACTTGTGAGGACTTACACACCGGTCCTCGCAAGTTTTTGTATGGGAAGGCTTCTTTACCTGCTAAGCAGTCATATGACGTCGTTTTTGAAGAGTGCTCGGAAAGTCGCCTATGTCAGAAATTCCAGTTACACACTATTCGGTCATTGGTCACGCACACAGCTGGACAAATCAAACACCACCTAGCGGACACACACTTTGGCTATTTTCGCACCAAGGGAGATAACCCAAGGTTCAAGGCTTCACAGCGCCGTCTGTGTATCCTCCATGCTGTGTTCGAATGGTAGGTAACTTTTAGTACTGATAACGGCGGTATTTAAAAAGCTTATTCTAACCTGTGGTTATAATTTTGAGTATCGACTGTCTGACAAAATAACGACAAGTTACTCCGGAATGATAGCTAAATCTCGGAGTCAGCAACTGATCCACTGATGGTATCGAAAACTGGGCCCCTTAATAGGATCAGGATTGCTATCCCACTTAAACAAATTTGAAACAGTTTTGATTCAAAAATTCAGACGAGATGAAACTGCACAAATACATTGGGTTATTCTGGAGCATTTTGTGACCTAATTTGGCAAAAATTGTCCAGACTGCGAGTGCGACGTAATTTGTTGTTGTTGTACTTTTCTGAATGATGTTGTTTGTTAAGTTCTTCTGTTCAGACTGAAAGATTTTCACTTATGTCTTTTAAATTGCATTTGACTTTAATCACTTGTATTCAATTTATGTATTCTTTGTAAGTTGAATAAGATTAACGAAAATCTCCTCCAAACAGCATATCTGATGTGACTGGAGAAGTTGACCAATTGACCATGCAAATCAATTTAAGAAGGTGGTTGGGGAGGGGTGGAGTGTGTCTAGCAATAAAAACATGAAAATTTGTTTTGAGGTTAACGCTGTTGCATAAAAAGATTTAGCCTCATGACTGGAAAATGTTGACAATGTGTACGCATGCATGCCATGTATCAGGGGCATCGGAAGCAAAATCAAAGTTGTACGGCCTTACGATGCGAGTCGGCAGATACAATTCTTCATTGGGGTCTATACTATCATAGCACTTTAGGCGGGAGTCCAAGGGCCGCCTAGGCTATCCAGACTTGCGGTCTACATAGCCGGAGACACATTTTAAGCGATTTCTGACGAATAAAATCACTCTGCAATGAAGTGTATTATTAGTTCTTTTGTAATCCTTTTACCATGAAATCTCAACCGATGGGGGTTTTCTGTGATGCAGAATTAAAAAAATATACTAAGGTAAATTAAAGTAACCTAGACACATTGTGTAGTCGTAACCGATATAATTTTTACGGGGTGTTAATAAATGTATTGCAGAAGTATCGCCATGACGTACATTCATAATTTAAAACTATAGACAGCGCTGGCTATAGGCCATCTTCTCTAGCCAAGTCGACGTACGTCACGTTGCTCTGTACATTACGTAGCGTAGAGTCCTGCCTGAGCTTTGCGATGTAGTTGACTTGGCTGGTGAAGATGGCTATAGGCCTGCTTCTAGAACAATACAGATGGCACTCGTAGCTTTTATAATGGCCATAACTGCTAACAGCGAATTTTTCATGGATAAGGGGTGCAAACAAGAGGAAAATGTGAGAAAAATAGTCTATCTCGTCCGCCATTGTAGTTTTGTAGTTGATTACTAACTCGCCACAAAATTATTGATATGGAGGATTCCTAAGAATTCCTATTCTTTCCTAAGAAAATTAGGAGCGTGATGGAGCGTGAGTGCGATTGCACTCCTCAAAAGGCCAGGTCACCTACATGTAGCTTGTATACTGGTGTATCAGCACTGTTTTTGTTTTTATTTTACACTTTTCAGTTGGGAAGTATTCAAGATGGGCGGAGCATTAAGAAAAAGATTGAAACAATCAGAGGAAGAAAAGTATCATCATATCGTGGAGAGAAAGGATCCAGAATACATTGAAGAATTTATTTGCCCTTCAAAAGGTGAAACATAAATTCACATTCCCTTTTAAAAGGAATAGAATTGAAATGGAAACTCACATTTCTGGCGAAAGAGCAGTCTTTCCCATACTCAAAACACACAGCCGATATTGTTGTTTCTTTCTTACCACAATAGAAAAATGTGGCCACCTATCATAGATACAAATCCATGCATTTAACTGATTGGACCTTATGGTTGCTAAGTCTTCAAAAACTTCAACCTGCTCTTAAATAGACAAAATCTCAAAAGTATTTGAATTTCTCAAAGATTTTATAAATACATGTACATGTAAATTGATCCTTTTGTACGATGTACGAGTATTTTTATAACACTACGGAATTCCGTAATAATATATAAATGGGGTAGTGATAAGTTATGGTACCGGGGGTAGTACTAGATACATACATTTTACATCTACATGTATAGTGATTTACATCACTATGATCTGTTTGTTTAACAGGTCGAGCGGTACCTGCAGTTCACGATATTGATAGAGGCCAGTTTATATGTGAATACCCAGGAGAACTCATCAGCCAGGGTAGAGAGAGAGAGGAATCGGGACCCTCCAGTGTCTATAGATTTTTCTTTCCGTTTGAAGGAAAGGAATGATGGTATGTAGACTTTTGGTATTTTTGGTATTTACATGTAGGTACTGAGAAATAGGCATGGTGGATGGGTTGCACTGAATGCCCTGATGCTGATTATTATCCTAGAATGTACAGTTTAGCGAAGAGGATATGTAACTGTTTGTTCTTGAAACTACTTGGTATCTCACATTTCTTAGTCAAAGAATAAATGAGTTAATTTTCTTATCTCTATCTCATCATGCTCATTAAGGCACCTCATTGTCACAGAGTAATATGCTTGAAGCATTCACCTCTGAGTACCCAGAATGCTATTGTTCCATCTTTCACTTTTATTTCTAACACTTTTTACACCTCGGTCAATTTTGGCCTAATGATTTTTCATCATCATGTACCTCTGCATGAGTAAGCTCTATCTGAAAGACCTCTGGGTACCAGAATGCTTTTGTTCCTTCTTTCACCTATATGTCTAGCCCTTTTTACCCCTCTGCCAATTTTGGCCTAGAGGTATTGTCGTCATCATGTACTTCCATATGGATGTTTGCACTCTATCTGGAAGATCAATTCAACTACGTTTACCAAACTTGATGAAATAATGTATCTTAGTGTCAACCAAAAGCCGGTCGAAAACAAGTCTTGTCGGTCGATATTTTACATTTCCTCTTACATGTATCTCAAACAGATTCATCTATGTTTACCAAACTTGGTGAATTTATGTATCTTGTCGTGAACCACAAACCATGCAAACCTAAGAAAAACAAGTCTTTGTCGGTTGATGTTTTACAGAGTTATGCCACTTTTTGTCTTCTTTTATAGTATTTACATTTTGAGAAAACTAGTGCCCATAACTGAGGGAATTTGGCTAGGGCAGCTCATGTTCTGCCCTGTGCCTTCATTGGTTTCATCACTAATCTCACTTCAGCTTTTGGTTCTGACTAATCCCATCGGTAAGACTAGCCTGAGTGCTAATGTTTGTAATTTCGAACACTGACTATAAATAAAGCTTGAAATGAAAATCGTTCACTCACCATATTTCCTCTACCAGAATATAGTAAATGTACTGGAAATTGACATGACATGACCACAAGTATGAAGAGGGACATTAACACTAAATGTATTTATTCGTTGACTTGATAGAAACATGCAAGTTGATATCATTCAATGATGGTTAGGTATTTGTCGACCATTAAAGGGCCTAATAGTGATCTTACATTGAACTGCATGCTGTGCATTCTAGAGTTGGAAGATTTGCACAATACAACCTAGCCAATCAGCTAATTACTATACCCTCAGGTTTGTTTATTTCATACTTTTCTGAGACAAACAGCCAATCAGTTTCCAGAACTGTAACTTCAGTTTGACCAGCGCCTGTATTGTGCGAGTGTCCCATTGGGTCAGGCTTATTCAACGGGCCTATCATTTGCCATGCAGAGGGCTGATTTGCTTGCAATGGAGCTGATTTCTTCTGGAATACATTTTTCTTATTTTAAATTTTCTGGGCTGAAAAGTAGG
Source organism: Hanleya hanleyi (assembly GCA_036873755.1). Taxonomy (NCBI): domain Eukaryota; kingdom Metazoa; phylum Mollusca; class Polyplacophora; order Lepidopleurida; family Hanleyidae; genus Hanleya; species Hanleya hanleyi. The sequence continues at coordinate 92,488 of JAVTVY010026017.1, forward strand.
GAAAATGTAAATGTCACACAGGCCCTGAACTGATCACCCCATTAAAATGCAAGGCTTGGATGGGTATGGTTGAAATCTGAACTGTTAATAGTACTAAAGTATAAAATTCTTGAAGTTTAGAAAATGTATGATCACAATTGCAGCAGTTCATTCATTCATTGCATTTCCAAATATGTGTAGGCCTACTATTGCTACCATCAATAATCAAACAAAAAACATTTCACATTTCAGCATTGATTCCACAGAAGAGCCCACAGATGGACCCATACTGGGACGACTGATCTACCATTCCAAAAAAAGCCCGAATTCGAAACCACGAGTCATACATGTGAATAAGAGGCCATTTTTGGCCCTTTTTGCCCTGAAAGATATTATCGAAGGCGAAGAAATCCAATACTCTTATGGAATGAAGGATCTTCCTTGCGAGAAGGTATTTCTGTTGTTTTAACAAAATTTGAGATGGTATTTCAAACCTTTATATTAATGTCAAAATATGTTTATAGCCTGTCAAAACAATAATATAGATGTACCCTATTCACCTTTCATAAGCTGCATGTCTGACCATGTGGTTAGGAATTTACTTACTGATTACATGTAGATACCCGGAGTGGGGTGCATGTGCAATGTAATACTGGATAACTGAGTCACTGACATAACTAAGTGTGATAATGAAATCCTGCAAATATCTACAAGGGGTCAAAAGATACAAAATTGAAGTTGCACAGAAATTGACACACTGGCACACTGAGATTTATTTATTCGGTCATATTGTTTGTAGGCTGATACAGATCAAACAGCCGAATCGAATTCATTTCATGCAAAAGTTACTGAGAACAAATCACTGAATTATGGAGACCCACCATGGGTTACCTGAAAGTGATTTTGGGCAACCATCAGGCGAACGAGGTCAGCCAGTAGCCATTCATTTGCTCGATGAAGGTCAAACTTTTTGGCAAATTTTTTTTTTTTTTCAAAACAACTTTAATTTCTCAAACCAAGGGTCAATATGCATGAAAGGTTCTACGAACAATTTTTATGGCTGCCAGAATTTGATAATCAAGCATGATGCAGTAATGGGAATGTTAGCATTTGATGTACTTGTATAGCCTGTTTCATATATCTTTGTCATCATTGCAGAGGTCAGTTGGGAGAGGTAAATATCATGTTGCACCGTATTGTTCCATTTTACTCTGAATTTGTTTTTTAAGTAACTAACTCCAAACCTTGCAGCTGTGATGCAGGTCACGCCTGGTTTCTGCTGTTCAACTTAAACTAATTATAACATTGTTTTATCCAGTTCCATTGTTATCAGTTTTGTAACAATTACCATTTCGTTTGTAGCCTACTAATGGAGCAAACACCAATATAATTGTGAATTTTCATCTAACAAACAGAAGGTAGCATCTGTGGTTTCGATAGTGGTGACAAGGGTTTAGGCTAAATTAGGTTGCCTGATTGGTGGAGAACTGTCAGTCACATTGCTCAATATGATCACTATAGTAGCAAGCGCTACACACCTGCTAAAATGGATACCTCCAGCCAACACTGGATCAGTTACATGTATCATTGTCATGTTCTAAAATAATATTTCAAAATTATTTCATTCTGCTTTTTGACTGTCCCTTTGAGTTCAAATCTAACAATATTGATTGTCAGTCAAGCTGATGGGGTTATCAGAATGCTTGTTTGCACAGTTTTATGCCAGTATCTGCCATACATCACATGCATATCATTTCCTTAGCCGGTTATGTTTGAGCAGTAAAACTTATGTTTAACAGAGATCATCGATCCAGATAACCCGTCTACATGTAGTAACATGAACAATGAACATGATGAAAGTGGCATGGATTCCACTCTGATAACACCTGTGTCCAGCATTACACTTCAACCCGTGCCTGTCTGCGTGGATGGGGCTGCTGACCATGTCAATCAGTTGCCCACCCTGATGCCCTTTCCCTCCAGTACCTCCCACCCAGTAACTTCCTCCAGAGATGATAGAAAGGTCAGTACAAGTCTCCTAGGTTAGGTCAATTTCTTGAATCCTCACATGTGGTGACCTAATTGCCCTTCACCATTAATAAAATGAAAGGATCTGGAAATGCGAGCTTTATGCCTTTCCATCCCAAATTCTGCTTACCTATATAACCGAGGACCTTCATGATGGATAAGTATAACACGGCTAGATTTTGCTTACCTATGTAAAAGAGGACCTCCATGATGGATAAGTATAACACTGCTAGATTCTGCTTATCTATATAAAAAAGGGACCTCCATGAAGATGAGTATTGTACTGCTAGATTCTGCTTACCTATATAAAAGAGCACCTCCATGATGGATAAGTACAACACGGCTAGACTCTGCTTACCAATATAGCGAGGACCTCCATAATGGCTAAGTATAACATGGCTAGATTCTGCTTACCTATATAAAAGAGGACTTCCATGATGGATAAGTATAATATGGCTAGATTCTGCTTACCTATATAAAAGAGGACCTCCATGATGGATAAGTATAACTCTGCTAGAATCTGCTTTATATAACAGAGGACCTTCATGAAGATAAATATTGAACTGCTAGATTCTGCTTACCTATATAAAAGAGGACCTCTATGATGAATAAGTATAACACTCCTGGATTCTGCTTACATATATAACCAAGAACCTCCATGATGGATAACTATAACATGGCTAGATTCTGATTACCTATATAACCGAGGACCTCCACGATGGATAAGTATAACATGGGTAGATTCTGCTTACCTATATAACTGTGGACCTCCATGATGGATAAGTATAACATGGGTAGATTCTGCTTTACCTATATAACTGTGGACCTCCATGATGGATAAGTATAACACGGCTAAATTATGCTTACTTATATAACTGAGGACTTCGGTGATTAATCCTACTTACCTATATAACCAAGGACATCATTGATAGATACATTAATTTCCGAATATTTTCAGTTCGATGGGAAATTATATATTCTGCTAATGTATACTACAGACATGTTTGTTGCATCTGGAGTTCTCTGACTAAATCCTGCAATCACTCCTGGGGAATGCTCACAAAGACCTCTATGTTTTCATTGGACTTCATCCATACCAACCAATTATGAATTTTGTATAAGAAGGGTTGTTCGACTGTTTCACAAAACTCCTCGTAAAAGATTGTACCAAAATTTGCGAGCAGTTTCAAAACATATCGCATATTATATTATCTGTGTTTTTATATACTCCATTCCTGTATTTATCGTGTATCCTGTAGGATATCGGTCAGTTGTGAAAGTAATAGCAGTGAGAAAGATACAGCTCACAGAATCATGGCAAAAGAGTGCTCTTGTGTGTTGGAGGCGAAAATGTACAACCCCATTCCTGTTTGTAGCAGTCAAACAACATCGACAAAAAATGCATGATGTTCTGGCTTATCGAAAACAACAACTCTTACTGACTGATCTCTGATTTGAAAAATGAGCATATTCCAGGTATTCATTTATCATAATGTCGCATGGTTTGAGGCAGGGTTGACCCACTCGCAGATATTCAATGAAGTTAGATTCCCATGTACGAATGTTCTGTGAAACAGGATTTTTATTTCCGACAGTTTGTATGCGGGGTTTGCGATGACTTTGTCGACAGCTTTGTGAAACCAGCTCCAGTACTGTACATCTGTGATTCATGTGTTAAGTTCTTTCGGGAAATGAGGATATTATTAATCTATTGAATGTTTGCTTGAAGGTGTTGAATACTGAACTTGGATCTACTGTTACTTATCATGATGAACATAGACTAGTGGAAGTATACTCAATGCAGTACCAATAGGACGACTTGCAGATGATGAATGTGAGAACTCGTGCGAGTCAGTAGCATCGGCAACTCCGGTAATCTTTCCAGACTTTGGTGTAAGTATTTACTAGTGGAATGTTTTGTTGTAAGATATGGGATATTGGTTACACTTGGATCGCTGATGCAATCATTACAGGGCAGAATATATACAGATTCACTGCTTCCAAGCTTCCAATACATTCTCAATAGAAATTGAATTTGTCTACTTTGTTCAGTGGCATAAAAGACAAATGACAGTTTTATGATGGTTTTTTCGGAGTATGTTTACAGTGTTTGTGAATTTATTCAGATACCGTGCCCACCAAGAATTTAACCCGATCCCCAATATATTTTGGTTCAGTGTTTCACAGACTCTGAGTAGATTAACAATTATTATCCCTGAAGGTGATCGGAACTTAACAGTGTTTGAGAGATGTGTTCTATAGCGGTCATGGTTTTCAATCTATTGAACATTATATTGACAAATTAAGGATTGAGATCTTTTGTGTAGCTGCTTGAAAGTCTATTGGTTAGAAATGAAGGAAAACAACAGGAAATAATGTTAATTGAAGTATCTGTGAAAATATACATAGCATGTTCGATATTAATACAATGTATTCATCTCCTCTATTTCAGATTGCTCTAAAAAGTACTCCAGATGTGAAGAATGTTGGTGAGTGCCCTTACTGTCCAGAAGTGTCTTTGAAGTAACTTTGAAGTAACTTTGAAGTGTGGCCATATTTCAACCTTGAAGTGCAAGGCTCAGAGTCAGAAGTGTGCTTGCAGTGTGGGTATTGTTTTGTAGCAATGCCATATAAGGGCATTGAAGTCACAATGAAGTCACAATGAAGTCACTTAGAAGTGTGCCTCAAATATTTTAATTAGGTACTGCAAAGGCACTTCATAGACACTTCCACAGAAGGGTAACCTTCATAGGCACTTCTGAAGTGCTCTTGAAGTACCTAATTAGAATATTTGAGGCACTTCAATGTCCTTATATGGCAAGTCACTTCATCCACTCTTCTACAGAAGGATACCTTTCATATGCACTTCTGAAGTGCTCTTGAAGTACCTTATTAGTATCATAGCAAATCCGTGTGATGAAAAGGTATGTAAAGCCACGAGATATTTACTTTCCCAGAAAAGAATACACAAATATATATTTGAGCACCGAAAGTTTTATTCAGAGAAAATACAGAGTGAGACAGAACAGTACATCATAAAATATTTACAATAAACCGCTAGCACAAATCCTTGAGACAAAATACAGCAGTTCTTTTTTTTTGTATGCATTTACATGCAGTCTTTGGTATGAGAATTTATTGCAGTATTATTATTCAAGGGTGACCGTGTTCTTTTCCAACTTGAACTTGAAGCAGCAGATCTTTCGAAGGATAGTTTACTTCAGTTGCCCTGAGGTCCACTCGGACGTAACCCAACGCTGAAACCCACCAGTCTGAATTGTGAACTTCTTGGCCTGTGGCGATAAATACATGCATATAATTAAAACCTGATCAGTTGTATATATGGTTCCATACGACATGCAATCCAGTTTTTTTTTTTTTTTTTTTAATACACTCAGGATGATTGAATAGGTTGATTACCATAAAGGGTAAAGAATGGAACACATCCCTACGATTTACAAAAGATTGATGAAGATGTCTATTATCCTTTCTTTAGTACTCCATGATATACAACAATGGAGATAAACCGTTTGTGTGATGTTCTAGCCAATATACACTATGAAGAAATCAACCATACCTACATGTAGGTGTGCTCATTAAATTTCCCATCAGTCGAGTGGCTGCTTGAAGTGAGCCGAGTTCCTTGTTGCAGCTGTATTCTGGAATTATGAAAGTATTGACAAAGAAGCCATTAGAAACAATCATGTGGATTTTGATAATTTGTCTTTTTTTAATTCCTGGTTCAACTACATCTTCATGCAAGACTTCAAATAACAAATAAATGCTTATTAACTACAAATTGTATTCTTAAATTTTTAAAATGAAATAAATGTATGAAATGAAATGTTCTCATTTCTCAAGATGTGGGTAAAAATGTACAATTGAAGTGTGAAGATCTTTAGCTTTGGTATATGAGCAGTGCAATCAATAGACAAGGAAAATATAGCCTGTTATAATGATAAAAATTAAGTCTAATCATAATTGATTATACTTTTTTCTGATTACAGCTAAAACAGGTAATGCTAACATTTTATTATCAATATATTCTAAAACTTATTTCTTTACCATTTTGTCAAAAATCTGGTATGGGAATATTCTACATTCTGCAAGGAAAAAAATCAATACAATTTATGAATCAATAAAAAATCAAAACAACAAGATAATTTATTTAGAGCTACCATCCCCCCAACCAGTTAAATCCACCTGTTTTGACATGAACTGAACAGTTTTGTGATAAAAATCTCACCCTCAGGGGATTTCCTCCAGGGGTGCATGCCAATCTTCATATGAGGTCCCCAAGCCTGGTGTTTCCAAGCTGACAATTCACCCAATCATAACAATGGCATTTAATCCACACTGCCTTGATCAACCTGGATAGATCTGAAAGTGATATTGGGACAGAGATATGGATATTTCGCCATGTTACATGACCCATTAAATTTGACTGCAATTATAAGGTGGAGTACATTATAATAACCTGCAGTCCATATAGCAAAATATTTATTGAGGCCAATATCAATTTTTTAATATGTCAAGGGAAACTTGTTGATAAAATAAATAGCTGACACTCTCAGGTCTACATCACTGTTCAGCTCAGTTCTTTGCTTATTAAGTTATGAAAAACAGAAAAATTTTAGTTATATTTATAAGTTACTTACCATATCACTAGCTGCTATCATCACCATCTGCAATACAGTTCTTCAAACCTCCATAGTTCTAGCTTAACAGGAATAAATCCATCTGATTTCTGCAGTTGGAGAGGTCAGCCATTTTGATTGTTATCGTCTGGTGGCGCCCCCAGTGTTCAATTAAATTTTCAAGGGCAGATAACTCCACTCATTTGGCAAAGACAGTTCAGAATATAAAGACTATTAGAAACAGAAATTATATATATTATACTTAGTGATAATGATGAAGAGGATAATATAAAGTATTCTTAATAATGGGTATTTTTTTGTTGCTGACATTATGTTAGAACTGATTCTTCTAAAAATATTTTCCCATTTTGTCCAATTTTACTATAAAATCATGGATTTGGAATGACTATAAAATCTGAATTCAACAAGATTTCTTATCTAATATGTGAGAGACTGGTGTTATTAATGTCTTTATTCTATTCAAATAGACACCCATAGTACTGATCACTTTAAAATATCAAAAAATATGTTCACAGTTCTGAGTAATATGTCAGTAACCACATGTGAATATTTTACACAGTTGTAGCTATTTTGAAATGTGAAGTACAAATCTGATGTTTGGTGGTTTCATTGAAATGAGATTTGATGTCACTGAGTGAAATCAAAATCAGCCAACTTTAAGCTGGGTTATTCCCAGAACTAATTAATATAACTGAAACTTGTAAACATGTAGTTCTAATTTATAATGTTATGTTACTGTAACAGTTTGTGGGAAAATTCCAATAATCTAGAAATCCTATTGGATTGAATCTTATAGGATTTTTCAGAATCTACTATAATAGGATTTTTTCAGAATCTTATAGGATTTTTCAGACTCTTATATTTTAGAAGCTCATATGATTTTTTAGAATCTTATAGGATTTTTCAAAATCTTATAGGATGCTAGAAGATATTTTTTGCAAGGGGAAGTCCCCAAGTTATGCTATATAACTGACAAAGTCCAAGAAGTGTCTTTGAGGAGTACCTTAGATTATGCAGAACAAAAACAAAGTCTCAGAAGTGTCTCTGAAGTCCCCTAAGTTTTGCTGAAAAACTGACAAAGTCCAAGAAGTGTCTTTGAGGAGTACCTTGGATTATGCCGAACAAAAACAAAGTCTCAGAAGTGTCTCTGAAGTCCCTCATTTTTTGTTATGAAATTGACAAAGTCCATGAAGTATCTTTGAGGAGTCCCTTGACTACTGCCTTTTTCTAATGAAGTACCTTTGAAGTGTGCCAATATTTTTCTCTGTCGTTGAAGTGCCTTTCAAGTGTACTCTTCAGAGGCACTTCTAGGCACACTTCACATGAAGTGTGACACTTCTGGACAGTAAGGGTGTGGTATTTCTTAGGGGCCATTCAAATGTTACATATGCGGCCAGGCGGGGCTGGAGGGTATATTCCAAAACCAGTACATCATGCATACAGATGGGGGAGGGAGACATTGACTTGTTGTATGCTGTTTTCGCGTACTCAGCAAATTATATTAAAGATATGAGAGACATGTATATTTGATATCAACACCTAAACTTTCGCTAAACTACTGCAAAGAGCAACTTCAAGTTGTGAGGGCTAAGGGGGAGCGGGGGGGCATAATATCCATATCCCTGTTACATTTTAGTAGTAACGCTTATGTTTAACAGTGATCATCGATCCAGATAACCAGTAACATGACCAGTGAACATGAGGAAAGTGGCACCAATTCCACTCTGACAACACCTGCGTCCAGCATTACACTTCAACCTGTGCCTATCTGCCCAGATGGGTCACCCAACCCTGTCAATCGGTTGCCCACCCTGATGCCCTCTTCCACCAGTACCTTCCACCCAGTAACTTCCTCCAGAGATGATAGAAAGGTCAGTTCAAGTTTCCGAGCTAAAAACAAATTCTTTAACCTTCACTTGTGCTGAATTGTCCACTGCTATTAAATGGGTGACAGGATCGAACTGGACCTCCATGATGGATAAGTATAACACGACTAGATTCTGTTTACCTATATAACCGAAGACCTCCATAACAGATAACTAAAACACTGCTGGATTCTGTTTGCCTATATAACTGGGGACCTCTATCAAGGATAAGTAAAATACTGCTAAATTCTGTTTACCTATACTATTATAACCGAGGACCTCCATGACAGATAAGAATAACACTGCAAGATTCTGCTCACCCTATTTCCTCTAAGTATTCAGATGGCAAAACTTAACTTTAGGCATCTGTGGAGAGAAATCATGCTAACATTCTACAAATTTCCCTAGCTAACTTTTCAGTTCTTGGTATAAATAACCTATCCATGCCACTATATTCAGCCTCAGTTGATATAAAGATGTTTTTTATGCTTTTGAGTCTAAAAATGCTGTTCGAAAAATTAGAAGAATTAGGGTACCTATATATAAGCGAATACCTCCATGACAGATAAGTATAACACTGTTAGATTCTGCTTAGTCCTATCAACATGATCAACCTATATAAACCAGGGCCTTAATGACAGATAAGGGTAACACTACCATAGTGTGCTTGCCTATATAACTGAGGACCTCCATGACGGAAAAGTAAAATGCTACTGAGATTCTGCAATATCTATATAAACGAGAACCTAATACCCAGCAGAATGCATTGTATGTTTGATTCACTGCTCCATGTTCAGAGAAAATTGTTGAATTTGTATACTCTGCTTCCCGTAGAATCAAAAGCAAATGGCCATTCAATTTTCTGTCAGAGTATATGAATAGTGTACTGTGTTTGAGATACATGTAATTTAGAGGTGCTTGTCTGCGGACTGTTACATAGTATTTTGCTAGATAATGGACCGGGTTATTTTGGATAGGTGTCTGGAAGCCTGTTGCTCAGAAATGATGGAAAACAGCATGAAATATAAAGTTGGCTGAAGGCCGGTGGGCATTACAGGTATATATTTTTGGTATTCTTGATATTATACCATACATTTGTCTTGTATATTTCAGACTGCTCTGACAAGCACAACAGATGGTGGCATGAAAAATGGTAAGTGATGAATTGCGAATTATACCTCTCTAGTTCTAGTTTGGGATGTAAGACCCAGTTGAAATGCAGGCATGTTTAGGAATAGAGGCTACAGAAATAAACCATTGAATTTGGCACAGTTGCCATGTGTACGAGAGTCCGATAGTTGCTTAACGACACATAGCCTTTCTTTCCAGCTTTGATTGGGATTTATTTCAAAGCAAACCACAAAAATCAATGGATTCGTATGTGTTTCATCTCAGAGATGCTTTTAATTAAGCAGATGCTCACGTGAACACAGCTATGGTATCATGACACTGCCCACCTGTGTGATAAAATTGATATTATATCCATAGTGGTGGTATAAGATAGGTGAATTTTAATGGATCAGAAAAGTAGAAGGGAGGTAATCATGATTGGTGATGACATGACTCGGTAAGATTGGTCGATACTTCATGTAGGAACTATTGTCATCTGTCTTTGTGTCGTTGAAAAGGCACAGGTCCAGACACATTGTTGTTCCTAGACTTGGCTATTGTATGCATTGTCTCGTGATTCTTACATGGAGTATGAACCGTAACAATTGCTGTTTGTTTCTTTTTGTGTCATCACAGGAAGGCTTGGTCTTAGGCCAAAGCGGATACGTGCAAGCAGCAGACCCAAATCCATGGATGGAAAGTGTCGCAGGTATTTATATTACATGAAAGGACAGTCCTGCTCGCATGACAAGGCAAATATACCCCGGTTAATATTACCCAGATGATGCCAGGATAACCTAAGGAGTGTGCTAAGCACTCGTTATCCCGCTGATATTCGGGTGCATTTGCCTTTTGATGTAAGTGGTACTGCAGACAAAGTAATTGCAGTAACTTGTTGCTCTCGCTTTTGACCCGACCTTTTGCATTTTCCGTTCATCATGGAAAGAAAAAAGGTCAGCTGCCCCAGTGTGCTTAAAAAATCTTTTAGGATAGCATTATGTTTACTGAAATCATGTATCAGCAATGTGAAATTCATCACCCAGCTAAATAACTATACAGATGCAGTCTCTGATCCTTAACTATACCACATATTCACCGTTGTGTTGTTATCTAGATATTCTATGCGTAATCCGTGATTACACCGTAAAGACCTTAAGAGGCCCCCAATTGGGCGAGCAACATGCGTTTTGTGCCATGTCTGTTGCCATGAGGGGAAGATCAATTTCCTCTGCATGATGGCTGTACATGGATAGTCACACCTCTCTAGCTAATCACATCGTAGATATATCGTTGCTTTTTGACCCACATGGTGTTGAATGCGATGTTAAACCCCTGCATAGGCATGATAGGAGTCTAGCACCATACCGACCTAGCCGAACTTTCCTGGCTACTAGGACAATGCCAGTACAGGAACTGTGAAATAATCCTGCAACAATCCTCCCCCTCAAAAAGAAGGTGCCCGTTCTCTCCCTTTACAATTATTATTAACCACTGTACTCCTTGAGCATTTCTGAGCCATTTCCACCAGGATCTCACAGCACGGCCTTTGCATATCAGTCCAGTGCCATACTGATTGAACTATAGAGAATGATCCTTCGTCCCCCAACCGGAGAATATATAGTTTGTCGGAGAACTCTGGCTTCCCCCAACTTTCAATCATGATATGACTGTTGAAAAGGTCTGAAAAACCAAATCACTGCCTTGTCCTTTGGGCTGAGTTGTTTCTGGCTCAACTAAGATGTTCATTGTATGCCTTGCAGACTTTCCTCCAGCATGTCGCTTGAAATTGAAGGTGATGAAAGTGAATATGTTGAAATGGATGATGATGATGATGATTACAACCCAGATGTCGAATTGGATGATGATGATTACAACTCAGATGTTGAGTTGGATGATGATGATGATGATGACTACAACCCAGATGTTGAGTTGGATGATGATGATGATGACTACAACCCAGATGTTGAAATGGATGATGATGATGATTATAATCCAGATGTTGAAATGGATGATGATGATGATGAATCATTTAATAAGAAGATAGGTAAATTGAAATCATTACTGCAGGCTCATTTACACATGTCACCGGTAATTGTGTCTCAGTCATTCAATACTTGGAAGGTGGACAGATCATCTTCAACCCCATTCTTTCAGCAAATAAAATATGATGCTGAAATAGCAAGATGTGATATCATATTCTAAATGATAGGCTATATGTTTGACAGAGATTCTTGATCTAAGCACCCCAAATAATCATCTGAATTGCCACATTCTTGGCAAAATGGTGCTCGAGCTAATCCAGTAGATTAGTATTAATAGTTTGATAGAAATGTTTGCTGTTAAGAAAAATGCAGTATGTATTCAGATTAATATTTTTATCTTTTCCAGTGTACCTTATTCTCTTATCAACTATTTTATTTTAGGTGAAGGCAATACAAAAGCAGATATACAAGTACCTGATGTAGGGACTACAACCAGTGCTCAAAATCTTCAGGTAAATAGTTTGTTTGCCTGTCATGGCTGTCCAGCGGGACTAGTTCGGAGATCAGGTTATTGGAACAGATCCACTATATTCTGTTACAGAGTGGATCTGTCATTCTGCGATA
>JAVTVY010026018.1:0-10925 GCA_036873755.1 Hanleya hanleyi
AGATACAAATCTAGAGAGCTATGATGGAAATGCTCGGACAACTCGTATATTGGTAATTGGTGAGCTGTTTCGCTGTGACAACTCGTACACTGGGGATTGATGAGCTGTATAGTCGTCAGATGAAAATGAGGGCATTTAACACAAAAGACTAGTCTGTAAGGCCCGATGTCGACCCAGCATCAACCTCCCACAATTGCCAACATATATCAAAGACCAAAAGGTCTGTACAGGGGGCGGGCCTCGGGGATGAAACTTCCACCAGCAGAATCTCGCCATATACAGGTAAAAATTACAACACATATAAGGGAAGTGGGAGGAGGTGCCGACATACTGACAAAGTCACATGACTTCACAGTATAGTCTTCCGGTTAACCTATTCTAAAGTACATACCAAGAATCTAACGATTCGTGATATGTGTTGTATCTCATGAACGCTTTTATTGTGCCTGTCCATGTGGCAACTTGGATGACATGACCACACGGCCTCTAGCACCGGCATAAGCGGTATTAGATACAAATCTAGAGAGCTATAATGGAAATGCTCCGACAACTCGTATATTGGTAATTGGTGGGCTGTTAGTGAGATATTTCAACCTGTTTTATTGGATATATACTACCACGCCATGTCTTCCACAAGTGCAAGTGGAAGCGAACTGTGCGATCGTTTACGTCGCGTCATTCATTGAGCAAAATAGTGGTATAACAAGCCAATGTGGCCCTTAATTGCAGCAAACTTTTGAGTAGACAGATCAGACGTCAGATATACATAACCGATTACATCACTTGCTAATTAACTGATTAATTGGAAAAGAGTAATGTAAGAATATCAACTCTGAATTCGTCTCGTAAAAATATATAATTTATTGCTGTCAATCTGGACTATAAATCTATCGAAGGGACTTTTCTTTGTGCTAAAGTGACAGAGCAAACCGATTGTCTTTCAGATAGTCACAGATAGGGCACTCACAATGATTTACTAATCGAATGTTATAGACAAAAAAACTAAAGAAAAAAATGCTGCCGGTATGGAGTATGCTTTTTGTAAACTATGATCCTGTTCGTTCCTCCACTGGTGAACAGAGTATCCAATCGCTTTCATTCTATAATCTGTGAACTTTAGAAGCTCCGGTAAAAATATTTGGGGATTGAAATAGATCGCCATCAATTAAGATTTCCATTCTTTGTTGGCATAATTTGGCAATAGATGGAATGCTGATGCTGGGAATGACACTCATTTAAATACAACAGACTAGTGGGTATGCTTTATTCAACCATTTTATTATTAATATTTGGTCTAACATTTACAATTCATATGAGCTGGACTAACTAAACAAAGGGATTGGATCGATATGCAAGAGGTGGGGAAAATTGACAACTGGCGACTTAAAAGCAACCAATATGACTTCACAGGAAAGCTTTCCTCAGCACTTCACATTCGGTGCCGAGAATACGGCAGATTCTCGGACGTAGCCTTAGTATCTCAGCCGCGGTTTTATTGCAGCTGTTAAAGTGTTTATGTGGAAACTATGAAGTATTCACACAGCCCCTAGCACCGGCTTAAGCGGAATTAGATACGCTTTTCCAGGAACTGTGATGAGAGATCAGCTCAAACAAATAACTCATCTGATGTTGATGGATGAGCATTGAGGTAAACCTGGTAAATGCAACAATACCCGAAAAACTAACCTGTGATGCCCGACGTCGTACGGCCTAAATTTCTCACCAAAACAATAAACCTACATATATTTGTCGAAAGAGAAATGCCTCATAACAACGCGATATACGGAGCAATCATTATGGCAGTTGTTTTGATTAAAGTCAGTCACAACAGACTGTTAGGGTACCCCCGTGTGAGTAGAAGTAACACATATATACAATAGTGACCACAAGTGAAGGATTTGTCACATTGTAGCGTAATGTCGTTAAAACAACTGAATGTACAATTATATCCAAGAAATGTCTTGGAATGGGTGCTATAGTACGCTGAAGAATGTCCCAGGGAATCGAAATATTCGCCCCGCTCCTTTTGGAATAGAACACCACCTGGCGACCAATCAGGTCTTTGTTCACTATGAAGGCTGTAGGTTTTCGTGTCACGTGGGTTAGAATCTGGTTAGTGGCGCTTAGTCTGCGGACATACGTGCTCTGGATCGTTACGTCCTCTGTATTCACAGAGACTGGTCAGTTGGAATTGTTGAAAGGTTAAGGGGATCTTTTTATAATCCCCCGCGACGGCTTTGTAGGATAAAGGAAACCGTCTTGGTCTCCGTTCTCACCTACGGATATTTGGCTGTGATCAACTACAATAAATGCGTGGCTGGGATACAAATCGTCACAGGGATCATTTTTGGTTCTTGTAATGTTTTTAGAAATATGCAGTCAGTATAATTTTGTCTGTGGGGTCATATGACTTCTTGTCAGTACTCCAGCATCGTTTTCCACCACCCTTTTGATCGTGCGTTTAACTTTTTCATGTCTTTGGCGTGTCTCAGTATTACCCCAGGGTTTACGCAAACTCTGGACTTCCAGCTTGATATATTGTATCACCAGTTGAAACGCCGGAGTTTTCTTCTCAAAGCTTCAATTTTATTACATGAACGCCATTTTCCTCCCTTGGTGGTCTCCTCTTCAATAGTAATTAACTCCCTTGACTGTCGGCCGGATGGCGTGGCGTGCTTCACGTATGCGTCTCCCTCTTTTCCCTGCTGCATTTCTATGAAGGAAGATGTGCCTTGGATAGATCAACAAGTTTCTCTAAGTTTATATACGGATGATACTGTTATCTACCCCTGGTCGGCGGTACACTAAATCAATTTGTCAAAAAGACCCTCATACTAAATGCATCGCCTGCTGTAAATCAGCTGTGAACGGCAAACTTGTAAAGAGTATACTAGGTGGGACATGGCTACCTGGAGGTTGTTTATGACATTCAAGCAAGATCTGGCCCTATCTTCAGCGGAGCAATTACCGCCAGAACAAGGTATAGCATCCCTGGAAGCGGTCATTACGGAGATACTTCAAAATCTACCAACTAAGGCCGGTCCCACCGGCACGGTGGACAATGCGGAACCCGAAACAATGGAAAAGAAATTCTTCCGCCCCAGTTGGCCTACAGAGAAGGCCTACAGCTTCGTCAACGGCTATCCAGCCATCTGGATGGAAAAATCAGTCCACTCCGTCGAGAAGATATACGGCCGGACAGGCGCCTCGTTCCTCATACGGATCAACGGCATCAGCGCCAGTGTCCCGGATTCGAGCCCGCATATAAAAAGGAAGAAGAAATCTAAGACTTTTTACATGTTGAATTTATCTTACATGTTGATTCACCCTGAGCCGTGGACCCTGAGTTGACTCGATTAGCATTGTTACCGATGACCGTAATTTCGGATAAGCCTGACAATCGGGCCATAGTTGCGGAGATTACACAATCCCGGCAAATAGAAAAATCGACCAAAACGGACGCGGACGTATCTGCCAACAATCGACATGGAATTTCCAGAGAACGGAGCGGTGTCATACGTCCGAATCAGGCATGACTGACTGAGCCACGAAAACGACATAAGACTTCAGATCAGGACAGACCTAGGAAGCATTCCAAGTCATCGAAGCGGAAGCGATCTCCTGATTCCGGGCATCATAAAAAATCGGATTCGCCGGATAGGAGAAATTGGATTGAAGAAAATCAACCGAAGGACATGATGAAACACCGGACCGATGTAAACCAGACCTGGGTTTCAGAAGTCAGACACTTAGTTAAATCTCCGGACCGGAAGAGGAGACGAACGAGTTCAGAACACAGTCGCTCTCGCTCTCCTCGACCCAGATAACTGCGTAAGCGTACTGAACCTATCCCAGGGAACGATACAGGACTTACAATGAATCTTCTTCATCGGAAGAGTGTCTTAAAGAGCGCCGTCGTCGAAGTAAATCGCCAGCTTCTTCGACGAACAGTCATCAAAGATCCCTATCGTTTGAGTCTGATTCTGGGAAGGGAGATAAACTGACTTCTCGATGCAAGATGTCGGCGATTTATCAATTACACCCTAATTTACCACTTCCTGGTCCTAAAAAGGACAAAGAAAAGAAGCGGAAACGTCAGACTTATGGTGCTAATTTGAAAGATAAAGCTGCGCATGTAGTAGGATCATCGCCTAACTCATTTCCACCTTCAACGCAGTTCCCCCACCTCTTCGGTTTGTTGGATGAACATCGAACCATATCTTTTACACTCCTGCCGAAGCCCCCAGGTCAGTACAAGACATACATCCATGCATCGGGCCATGTTGCCCATTAAGCCGGCTCCGCCCACCCAACTAGAATTGCCCGTCAACAAAGCCCGTTTTGTGAAAGAAAGCTTGCTGAATGAGCATAGAATCTCCTCGTATGCCGATTGCCTCATTTCAGCGTCCACGACATCGCGACGTGGACAAGATCATTCTGTTCAAGTATCATCCAGCGAACTCGAGGTTTTATAGGGTTTTACCGAGTCATTGAACGGAGCTAATGCCCATATCATGGAAAATATGGTTTTCTTTTGGTCATGTTTAATCCATGCTCGAACATCATCTTACCTATCAACGGAAGCTATCGAGAACAGATTTTCCCAGATCAGCGAAGCGACAGCTTATGCTACAGCCGCTGGCTGTCCGTCAATGTGTGCCAGACATGAGAGAGGAGTGGTCTTCTCCTATGGCTTCATCCGGCAAAAGTGGTGCCAATCGTCAGTACGGTAACACGAGGATTCACACGGAAAAGCCTTGTAAGTGGCAACAGGGACAGAATTTCCAGCAATACCGCTGGCTTTTCCAGGGCAAGCCGCATCAGACCTCCAATAGAGGAAGCGGTGGCAAGCGCCGTGACTGACTTGGATCGTGGTTCACTAAATGATCCTATCATTTACCCATCAAGCGATTACACAAGTTTCAGCATCCGGTAGTAGGAGACCGCCTGCAGAGTTTCTTGGAGAACTGCGCATGATAATAGACTTGAGTCGACTCAACAGAGACTGTCTAGCTCCATCGCCGAAATTAATGATGGCGACCATTCCATCACTTCGGATCCATCTACTTTCGCACACATGGATGACATCCATCGATTTGGAGGACGCCTACCTCCATATCCCCATATTCCCATCTCATCAGGGTTATCTGCGATTCGTAATAGGTAATCAAAGATTGGAATGACAGGTTCTTCTATTCGGTATCTCCGTCGCCCCTTGGTGCTTTACAAGGATCACAAGTCCAGTCGTCGCATATCTCCATTTTCGTGGCGTCAGTATAGAAGCCTACATAGACGACATCTTACTGTGGGGCCCAGACCGACGGTACGCTCTTCCAAGACAACCTTTGCCTAGAGGTACTCAGACAACGTGGATTCATACCCCCTTCAGTCAAGTCGGATTTGTCTCCAGCGCAACAACGCAAGTACATCGGAGCGATGTTCGATACGGTGAGAGCGATCGTCCTCCCCCAGAGGATCGGTGGACCGAGGCAGTTCAAATCAACGCCTTTTTGTCATCACCGTTCCGGTCGATACAGCAGTGGCAGGTTCTTCTCGACCTTCTAACCTCCGCTCAGGATGCGGTACGACAGACTGTATCTTCGCTCACTGCAAGTCATATCTTCGTTCATTCAGCATCAATCCTCAAATACCTTTTCTACATCATTACCTTCATTGTTGGCAGTCTCGCTACAGCGTAATGTCAGGATTGTCGCTACATCCATTTCACCCAGCCCATCACCTCTTCACAGATGCATCGTTGACCGGATGGATTACAACACATATAAGGGAAGTGGGAAGAGGTGCCGACATACTGACTGCGTCACATGACTTCACAAAATAGCCTTCTGGTTAACCTATTCTAAAGCACATACCAAGAATCTAACGATTCGTGATATGTGTTGTATCTCAGGTACGCTTTTATTGTACCTGTTCATGTGGCAAATTGGATGGGACTCACATGGGAAATCTACAGGTATCCGGGAGATGGTCACAGGAGGAATCCAGCTTCCACATCAATGTTCTGGAAATGATGGCCATTCTCCATGCACTACGCCACTGACGACATCATCTTCATCTATCATCTGTTCTGGTGGCATGCGACAATAGCACAGTGGTGCATTACATCAACAAACGAGAAGTCTCATCCCTTGTTCCTGAAGACGCTCGAACTTTTTCTAGAGAGTCAACAGAATCAATGTCATATTCGTGCACGTCATATCCCGGTAGACTTTATAGACGGTTCTTCCAGACCCGACCGGATTTCACAGACGGAATGGCGACAACATTCCGATGTCTTCTGACAAACTTCGATCATCTGGGAACAGCCGCATCTCGACCTGTAACAAAACACAACACCCAGCTTTCATTATATCTCAGCCCAGTATTCGATCCGTAGCCCTATGAGTAGTACATAGAGTCTATATGCCACAGAACCGCCTATCTCTTTTTACACGGGAGAGGTTAATTCTCCGCATAAGACCTGACCTCTATGACCCTGTGTGAAGTCACGGCGATGAAACTGGATCAACGGGATTTTTCGCGAGCGAAGCAGGTCAATCGCTAGTGACGTCATCAAAATCGCCAATAGCCTATATCTAGGGAATCTCGAATCCAGAGTTATGTTACTTAGACTAATGGATACCTTACAACTAAGGCGTGAATTTGAATATACCAACGACATCATCCTTTCAATCGTCTACCAGTGTGTGTGGAAAGTGCTGTCTGTTTTATCTCTACCATCCTTGCCGTGCTGTTGTATGACTGGGCAGAATACCATTTCAATGTACAAGCCTCGTTCTGTTCTTAAGTTTTCACGTGGTTGTTCTCACGTTCTTGTTTTTGCTGTTCTTGAATAAAACAAAATGACTTCTCACCCAACGCCCTCTATTGCGTTTTTTTTGCCGTACAATAGGTTACGAGAATAATCAATGGGGTATAAATGCAGAGTGTTTGAACAGAAATGTGAGATTTTACCTTTAGGTGGTACAAGCCAGCCAATCAGCGGGCTGGGAAAGTAGCAAACCAGCGGCTTAGGATGTGGCCAAATGTAGCCAATCAGTATACCAGAACGACTACGGGGTGTCCGACCACCAATGCAAGCCCAAGAGGTGATGTTCACAGAAAGTCGAGGTGGTGCATAACGGATGGTTTGTGTGTTTATCCGTAGAAGGGCCATCTACCGAGCAGTACGTCAGCCCATGCCTCCAAAAAAAAAATTTCACAGGTAAATTTTCTGTTATTAAGCTAAAACTTACCTCACTTCCACTCTTTGCATTTCTTGTCTACATGAAATACCACAGTAAGAATTTAAATGACACAGTTATCTCCCCTGCTAGTCACCTGATAGCATAGCTACCCACAATTCCACTTCCTTCTTGTTCCACTGCGATACATGGTCTGGATGTATCATAGCGGGGAGGTTGGGTGGGCATCACTGGAAGTGAGGTAAGTTTTAGCTTAATAACAGAAAATTTACCTGTGAATTTTTTTTTGTTATTTGCGCTGAAAACTTACCTCACTTCCACTCTTTGCATAGAGTGCCACCGTAAGGTAGGTGGGCAAACTGATACAATCCGTGGTTAGTGATCAATGCCATACATAGTGACTAGTACAGAGTAGAAATCACAGATCTTCTACCTCACAGAGGATCCATGAGATCATACAACAGTAATAACCTGTATGCCTATGGTACACAGGGAACCTCTGTTGCTACTCTGACTTCAAGGCTGAGATGCAAGATACGCCCCCCCCCCCTTTTTTTCGAAAGGGGCCGAGAGAAAAAATGCACTCACCCGCAAGCAGGGTTACAACTGTACGCCCGGACTTTTGTAGCTATCTTGCTGGCCTCGGTCCCCCAGACACCCGCTGTGCGGTCACCAGTGGGCCGATGGAATAGAGGTCGTTACATGCCAACGTCATGTCCCGGAGATAGTAGGAGGCAAAGGTCGTGTTTGCCCTCCAATAGCACGCCCTCATAATGTCGGTCACCGATCTGTTGGTCCATAGAGGCCATGATGCCGCTAACGCCCTAATCTCGTGACCCGAAACGTTTACAAGCGCGGCTTGCCTATCAGTAGCCGTGGAGTACGCTAGCCGAATCGTATTTTTGAGCCAACTCGAGATAGTGTTTTTACTTATTTCTTGTTTGGCTTTGGGATCGAAAGGGATAAACAAACGCCTCCTTCCCGCTCTGATCTCCTCTGTACGATTCAGGTAACACGCAAGTGCCCGAACCGGACACATTAACATGTCTGATTCAAGACCGGACGAAAGGAAATCAGATAAGGCTGGAATTGTGAACTCTCGAGATATGGAATCGTAGAGGGCTTGATTCTTGGCCACAAACTCAGGAACCGTTGTGAGAACTACCTTGCTCCAGTTCCTAGAGTGTCTGATGTTCCTTTTATCGAGCGCATGCAGCTCTGACACTCTAGCTGCCGAAGCAAGAGCCAACAAAAACGAAGTTTTGTATGATAAATATTTAGCTCAATAGCCTCTATTGGCTCGAAAGGTGGCTCTCCTAATTGCCGAAGTACTAAGGCTAAGTCCCACTTAGGTAATTTCGGAACAGCCGACTGACCAGTTATCTTGTATGACTTGATTAGTGCAGATAAGTTTGGATCAGTCGAGGGATTAATCCCAGTACCCAGTAGAATAGGTTGAGCAATAGCCGCTCTATAACCTTCTACCGTAGCGGGCACCAGGCCCCTATCCCTGAACAGGTACAATAGAAACTCTGCTACTTCAGGGATAGTGGCGCAGGATGGATTGATATCCCTCTCTCCACACCAAAGATCGAAGATTGCCCACTTTGAGTTGTATACAGCGGAAGAGGACGGTCGAATTGATTGTGCCATTCGGCGCCCAACCTCCGCTGAAAATCCCGCCTGAGCAAAGTGCTGCTTGAGCACTTGCACACGTGGTAGTGGAACAGTCCTGGCTGGCTGTGGAATATCGACGTTCCGGGCTGGCGCAGTAAATTGTGCCATACCGGAAGCTGTCTTGGTACATCTACCAGAAGATCCAGTAGTTCCGGGAACCACGGCCTTGCTGGCCACCACGGAACAATCAGGTAAACGACACATGTGTGTTCGCGGATCTTCTGGAGTACCTTCGCTAGGATAGCTGGGGGAGGGAACGCATATGCTACCATCCTTGACCAGTCCTGCGATAGTGCGTCCACTGCAAACGCCGCCGTATCCGGTACCGGCGACATAAACAGGGGCAGTAGATTGTTGCGCCGAGTGGCGAACAGATCTATGTGTGGCATCTCCCAGACATGAGCTATTTGTTTTAGTATGTCTGGGTGAAGTTGCCACTCCGTGGGAATTATCTGATTCCGTCGTGAAAGCGAATCTGCTAAGACGTTCAGTACCCCCGGGATGTGTCTGGCCAACACTGATATGTTGTTGTCCCAACACAGACCGAAAAAGATTTCCGCTTGGCTTTGTAATTGCGGAGATCTCGTCCCCCCCTGCTTGTTGATGTAGGACACAACTGTTGTGTTGTCCGTCGCCACTAGCAGGTTCTTGTCGGTCAATACGCTCACCCACGTGCGGATGGCATGTGTCACTGCCATAAACTCCAACACGTTTATATGGTACGAGCGTTCCTCGATTGTCCATAACCCGGATGTCGACCTGGACTCGAGGTGGGCTCCCCATCCTTCCATAGATGCGTCCGTGAACAGGTGATGTGACGGACGAAACGGAAGTAGGGACACACCTGGCATAACGTTGAGTGGATCCAGCCACCATTGGAGGCATTGTTTGACTAGTGGTGTTATAGGAATCCACGGATTCAACTGCCTTTCGACCCATTCGTGATTGAAGTAAATCATTAAGGGACGAAGCTGCAACCGCCCTCTTGGTGTTACGTCCTGTGTTGACGTCAAGAGGCCGATTATCGCAGCAAAGTGTAAAGCCCTGGCTTGAGATAACTTGAGGAACTGAGGTATCTTCGCTGTTATCTTTTGCCATCGATCTTCTGGGGGTTTGGCGAGAGCTCGTAGCGTATCGTATTCCACCCCAGAAATTTGCGCCTTTGTGAAGGAATCAGCTCTGATTTCTCTTCGTGTGGGATGTATCCCAGAGAAGTCAACATCCTTAAGACAAACTGGGTGTCTAGGATTAACTGCTCCTTGCAGGCATTCCTTAGCAGCGAGTCGTCGATATAAAAGTGGTACTTTATACCTAGACTGTGCAGGAATTGTGCCACTGGTGTAAACACTCGTGTGAACACCCAAGGGGAAGTGGACAGGCCGAACGGAAGCACTTGAATTTGGAAGCGTCGTTTGCCGACCATGAATCTCAAGTACTTCCTGTCCTCCGGATGTATCGGGATATGCAGGTATGCATCCCTTAAATCCAGAGAAGTCAGCCATTCCCCTTGTCTGAGTACTGTCCGGATAGACCGGAAGGACTCCATGCGGAAGTGTGGCGGTGGAGTGAGGTAGTCCTTGTTGAGGCGCTTTAGGTTTATAACCATGCGCATCTCGGACGTGTCTTTCTTGGGGACCAGAAAGACCGGCGAATAGAACCCGGGTGACGTGTCCCAAACCGGAAGCTCTATTACTGCAGCCTTCACCATCAGCTTGTCCACAGAGGACTGTATCGCTGATAGATGACCCGTTCATAATGGTATACGAGACGGAAGGGGATGAGCAGTCAAGGGAGGAAGCGTGTCGAACAATAGGCGATAGCCATATCTGATCGTTCGAATGACCCACGCTTCCGTCCCGATCCTTATCCAGTTCCTCCAAAACAACTGTAGCCTCCCCCCTACCGGAAGGTCTAGTTGTTGGGGAACTGGAAACATTATGTCTCGGTGTTCCCGCCATACCGGAAGCCACCCGGTATGGCCCAAGACATCAGGTATCCTTCTTTGACTGCTTTGATTTCCCCTTACCCTGCTTCTTATGGCCA
>JAVTVY010026019.1:0-11040 GCA_036873755.1 Hanleya hanleyi
AATCGGACGTTGCATTCACCATTTCTGACGTCATCCAATCGGACGTTGTATTCACCATTTCTGACACCATACAATCGGACGCTGTATTCGCCATTTCTGACACCATACACTCGAACGTTGTATTAACCATTTCCATCAACATACAATCGGACGTTGTATTCACCATTTCTGACACCAAACAATCGGACGTTGTATTCACCATTTCTGACACCATACAATCGGACGTTGTATTCACCATTTCTGACACCGTACAATCGGACGACATGAACTTAGCATTTGTCAATTGCTGAGCTTCCCCCACTTGACGTCACTAGTCAGTTTCGCAAGCAAAAGAGCAATGGCTATCTAAAGGATTTGTAGTAACCATGCAGTCAAGCCTGCTCGGACGGCCACCCATATACAGCGACCAACTGCCTTTAGCGACCACGTAACTCCCTCGACTAATTTTCTACATTAAATTACCTTTATTAAACGAACACCGGTCAGACGCGGCCAGTGACCGCTTTATTTTTCTGTGGTCCAATAAACTTGAGTGTGACATGAAACCAAATTTCCCACTTTATTTGTCTTAAAAGTAGGTGTTTGTCTTCATTAAAGGACCAGGTGAAATGATAACTTTTCAAAATGGTGGCAGTATAATGACGAATTGAATCCGTCGAAAGCGCCCGAGTTTTTTTTACTGTGTACTGAAGAGTGATTTCAATCAACACCAATAATGGTCAACGGTAAGTATTCAGTCTATTAGATCTATGATCTTTTGGCGATGAGTTCGCCGGAACGATCAAATGCCCAGCTCACTGTGGCTTTGTGCTAGTGTGAGGGGATGTTAAAACCACTATGATCGCCCGAGCCAGACGAGCTCGCTGTTTTGACAGAATTGACCATATATATTTATCATTACAAAACCTATGGTATCCACAATCTTTACATTGGAGAACAGCGAGACTGATAGATCAGATTTATCCTATACAGTACGGTAAGGGAAATCATCCTGGCGGAATATGATTGTTGTTCTATAGTCGAACACAAGTTCACCAACAATAAATGTGATGAGTTTGGAGTCATTTTCATTCACTGAAGCTGTTCTTTACGCCTACACTGCGAAACAAAATGTGTTCCATTTTAGCACCGGAAATTTGTGGTAAAATCAACACAAATTGGTGTTGAAAACGGTATGATTTTGCGTTGATATGTTGACTTCAACACGAATTGCTGGTGATTCCAACACAGAATGTTTGTGTTGATGTCATTTAAGCACCAAATTCTGTTAAAATTACAGGGTTTTTTTCTCAGTGTATTATGGTCATTGTGTGTCTATTCAAGTTGTGCTCCTCTAAACATAATCGCACAAGGATGACGGGCAAAGTGTTTTCTTAACGTGAGAATGCATTTTCTAATCAGACCGCCGGTGTACAAACCCTATACTCACATTGGATATACAAATGGTTTCTCCAGTGCATGATTTAAAGAGCACCGGGTAATAGTCATGATAGCTCCATAATTTATATCGGTCACACATTTTAAACGTATATTCAGCATATTAAATAACTTGATAGCCAGGTGTAGCACTTATACGTACGGGACTCCAATGTCTTTAATTCAGGCAGCAAAAGAACGCGTCTACATTCTCTCACACAAACAGTCGTGAGCACCAGTAATCACAGCCAGAGCACTTGCATGGTTTATCTCATATCTACGTATATTCAGCATATTATATTACTTGATATTCAGGCACGGGACATTTAGATGGCTTTCCTCTTTTGGGCGATTTCAAGCGATTAAAAGTGGAAATTCAACTCATCTCACCATTTTGAATATTCTACAAATATATGACATTAGGTTTGATCAGTAGATTGATATTGTGTTTTGTTGAGTGCCTAGTCACGTTGACATCAAAGGTAATACTGAAGCTGATAAAGTGACTAGGGCAGTCCTAGATAATGAGGCTGATCTTGTTGGAATCCCATACAGCTATTTCAGGTCATATATATCTGTGCTTATGTGAGAAAGTTTTTTCAATCTTTATAGGATGCTATAGATAATAACAAACTTCACGAGTTAAGAAAACACTGTTGGTTACTCATCTGAACAGCCAGAAACGTTTCGATCAGGCCATGATTAGACAATGTAGCATCGGCCATACACGAATAACTCACGAACATTTACTTAAAAAAAAGAGCCGCCTTCAAGGTGTATTCCATGCCACGAAGATCTCACTGTGAGACATATTCTTATCGACTGTACACACCCTACTGAATCAACAAGTGTGATTATAGGTGAATGCACCAGTCCATTTGGCATGCGACCATGAACTGTAGGTTGGATCCCTTCACATTGAAGCCGCATAACAGCTGCAATGTTATAATCAGGCAACATGTGATTATATATCAGATATGTCGACAGTCCATTGTAGCTACCATTTGTCCTGGCAACAGTCCATTGTATCAGACGATGTGCTCTCTGCGGGCATAATTCACAAGTGCATGTTCACCACCCTAAGTATGGTATGAGAGAACAAGGATGATTCTGAATGTGAGATGGAGATCCCGACACTGGTGAGAAAATGTAACAGTATCCACATTCGCATGTGTAGACCCTACACCAAACTTTATCAGTATGCTGGTGATTACTTTCGCCCCTCAGTGGCAGATATATGTGTTTATGTCAAGAAGAACACTGTGTTCCATCAATTATCCAACAAAAGTAAGTTCTCCACAAAATGTAGCCTCATATTTTCCAAGATATTCGCTCGATTGCGATGAAAGTTCTTACACATCATGGGGCTGACGAAGCCGATATGGAGTAACAATGATTATTCCGTAGGTCGTAGGCCCCGCTGCGTTTCAGGGTATTCACAATATTATGTTCACCTCTTCAGCACTATCTCGTGAGATTATTTTCAAACGAACGATTCCGCATTACCATATAGCAAATATCACTTTAAAGTTCACATTGGATATTCGTATTGCTTATAAAGCAAGGAATTTTGAACTGCATAGAAACAGCATGTCCCATGAATGCTTCTCGATCTGTCATGACATCAACTATGCAATGAGGATGCTGTTATTTAACTGGCTGTCTACGGTCCCCTGACTGCTTTGTGAATGCTTTTTGAGACCACATGGTAATTCGCCACCCCTTAAGTGAATTGTTTATGCGCTAGTAGTATAGTGGGGGCAAGTGTTGTCGGTTTGGCGACGAGGGAGGGAGTGGTGGGTGGGGGGGGGGGTCAAACCTATATGAAGGCCAAGTTCAAAGCGCAAGTCATTCTGTCCACAGCGCATGCTCCATTTGACAGGCTCATTTTACATCCCTGCCTTCAATAGCAGGAGTCAGTCTGATCTGACCAAATAACAGCCCCAACTGTGAGCATGGGCGCACTACTTTTAGCTAACCTGGGCCGAAGGCCCTATGGGCTAATGTCATGGCCTGATTGTCCGTTGTCCGTCGTGTGTCGTCCGTCGTGCGTAAACATTTTCTTCTCTGAAACCGCTTGGCCGATTAAGCTGAAACTCGGCATGCATGTTCCTCCCAATGAGTACACCAGAAGTTGTTCATACCGTGTCGATACGATTTTAAATATGGCTGCCATGGCGGCTATCTTGAATTTGCCGGTGAAATCTTGTCATCATTATTTTTCGATAACTATTTTATGGATCTTCCTCAAATTTGATACACCGATTCCCCTTTGGGTCTAGTTGTACAGCATGTATACTTTAGTCCAATTTGAATATCAAATATGACCACCAGGCGGTCATCTTGGATTTTCCCATGAAACTTTGTTATCGTAATCACTCCGAAACTACCTCATAGATCTTTCTCAAATTTGGAACACAGGTTCCCCTTCGGGTGTAGGTGTGCAAGATAGCTTTTGTGGTCGGATTCCACAAATCCAATATGGCCACCAGGTGGCCATCTTGGATTTCCCGATGAAACATTGTTATCGCGATTTTTCAGGAACTACTGCATGGATCTTTCTCAAATTTGGTACACAGGTTTCTCTTGGAGTCTAGTTGTGCAAGATACCTTTTGTGGTCTGATTAAAAATCCAATATGGCCACCAGGCGGCCATCTTGGATTTCTCTATGAAACATTATTATCGTGATTTCTCAGGAGGTACTGTATGGATCTTTCTTAGATTTGGTACACAGGTTCCCCTTGGGGTCTAGTTGTGCAAGATACCTTTTGTGGTCTGATTAAAAATCCGATATGGCCACCATCATTGATTTTCCCATGAAAATTTTTCATCGCAATTTCTCAGGAACCTACTGCATGGATATTTCTCAAATTTGGTACACAGGTTTCTTTTGGGGTCTACTTGTGCAAGATATGTTTTGTGGTCTGATTAAAAATCCAATATGGCCACCAGGCGGCCAGCTTGGATTTCCCCATGAAACATTGTTATCGTAATTTCTCAGGAACTACTGCATGGATCTTTCTCAAATTTAGTACTCAGGTTCCCGTAGGGGTCTAGTTGTACAAGATACCTTTTCTGCTCTGATTCGAAAATCCAATATGGCCACCAGGTGGCCATCTTGGATTTCCCGATGAAACATTGTTATCGCGATTTTTCAGGAACTACTGCATGGATCTTTCTCAAATTTGATACACAGGTTCCTCTTGGGGTCTAGTTGTGCAAGATACCTATTGTGATACCTAAAAATCCAATATGGCCACCAGGCGGTCATCTTGGATTTATCTATGAAATTTTGTTAACATTAAAACTAAAAAATTACTGCATGAGTCATGTAGGGTTCAGGGGGAACAACACAAGTTAGGAACTCATCTTTTGAAGTTCTTTAGGAAAAAGTTCTCACAGCTACTTTATCCAGTTACAGCCAGATGAGCTGCAGTGCCTAGTGAATGGAGCAAAAATGTTTTGAAACAACTTTCTGGATTCTTAGTCAACAGAGGTATTGACAAAATTTTAAAAGTATCGAAATTCTCGCCAACCAATCCCTCACAGGCATCAAGTATTTTGTCTATGTCGCTTAAGGTGAACAGGCGCGCGGCCTGAAATCCTGTCGAAGATATTTGACTTGTGGCTAGGGTATTATTAGACCCCCAGCTAGGTGGTTGAGCTCAAGTAACAGTCCAAGATGGCTGTCGAGATCAAAGGTCAGTCCAAGATGGCCGCCGAGGTCAAATGTCACTTCCGGTGACGTCACGTGATACAGAGAACCAATGGAGCGACGAACATGTGCTTTACTACAAGGGAGCCCTGGAGCTTGGCATTCCTACTGGGGAACAGGCCGACTGCGCATGCGCACACGGCCTCTGAGTAGTATGAAAAGGCGCATAGCGCCAAACGGGTCCACAGTGGAGCAAGGGGCATGGGGTTTTCACAAAATAGGTCCAGAATGAATCTGAAAATGTTCGGACGCTAGACGCACAACTGAAAGCGTATCGTTTCATTCTTTTCAGAGATACAGCATCATTTGACGGACATCGTCTAAACCATTCAAGCATTATACATGCTTGGCGATAACCTACAATGTCCCACCTTTGGTGAGAACCAAGCAGTAAAGGCAGGGGAGTCGTTAGCTTCTACAACTGAAAGTTCTCGTATATTAAGAAAAAGAAGAGATAAGAAGACATCCTTTGTGACACCTGTATCTATAGTTACATCGTCAATAAAGAGGAAGCAGCGGACGCCAAATAAAATTGTTCAGAAAAGCAAACGCCGAAGAATAGAATTTGGGCAGCAATTTGAGAAGACATGCGCACGAGAAATACGAGGAATTTCTGGAGCACTTGTCAGCGTCCTCAACAATGCACATGTTCTGCACGAGTTCATGGAATTGATCAGAGGGCTATGTTCTGGTTCTTTGCCTCCCGATAACATAGCATTTCTTCTGTGCTTGGAGAGAGCCAAATTATCCACGTTGTCCACCACAACACAAATGAAGTATTCTGACAAAACAACAAGGTTCTGGAAAGTAGTGTATCGAATTCTCAAGGGGAAGGCAATCAGACTCTTCTCTGGTCCCAAACACCGTGGTCGGTTAACGAACAACACCACGCGCAGAGGACAGTTCCATCCCGCTGTAGGTCAGTGTAATTTTGCCGTTCCCAGTAAGGTGTGGCTGACGAATGGTGACGGTACTTCTTTTCCCAATGTTATACAACCTGGCATTAATTCAGATGTAGTCAAACTTGCTGCAACAAAACAGGACAAGGATTTCGTTCTCGCAATAGATGGCAAAAAGATTGCTCAGGGTCTCAGTGTTGATGGTGGGGACATCGACCTGTGGGGACACGAATCCCCAAAAGTTGCGGACAACAAAGAAAGAATTGAAACTGAAGAGAAATCCTGGACCGAAATAATGACATATGTCCAAATCGGCGAGAACATGCCTATGGAGAGTCGGGTGGAAAATTTGCCGGACAAAATGAAACATGAACTGCATGAGAAATTGAAAAAAGCGGCAGGTATCACCTCCCAGAGAACTAAAGATCTGAGAGAGATGTACCTCAGTCAGAATTTTCTGAAAGAAAAGCTCACGAAACTGAGAACAGATAATCCAGCCAGCAAAGAAAAATACGCATTTGCGCTGTCAAATGTGCATGGTGTTCTTTACCAGATCAAAGCATGCATTGAGAGAATGCTTAATGTAACTGCGAAAATCTGTAATATAGGTAGCCATATCGGCCCCGTAGATTTGTCAATGCAAGAAAATTTGATTCTACTGAAAGAGCCGACAGACCTCCCGGAGGAGTGTCACCAGCCTGAGTACACGAAACAGAGGTCACCAGAATGGTTTGAGCTGGGAAAAAAGGCTCCAGTAACAGGAAGTACGTTCCATCGTGCACTGGGTCTGGATAGTCTTAAGGAACAGAAGAAACATATCATGGAGGTAAAACAAATCATGACACCAGAACCATTCCCACAAGAAGTTTTGGAAAGATTGGAGCACGGCACGGAAAATGAGAAACATACTCTAGCTACTCTAGCAGCTACTGTTGTGCCATTTCTGTACCCTCAGCTATACGTCTTTGAGGACGGTTGTTCCTTCATCCCGGGCAGGGAAAATGGCCAACACCTTGTAGAGGTCTCATCTGATGGTTCACTGCGCTCAATGTCAGATACGGATCGGGCCGAGGCTGTGATAGAAATAAAATGTCCCTGGTCCCAAAGCTACAAGTTACCCGTTTTCTACACCTTGCCGCAGAGGTACGTTTGTCAAATGCTGGCAGAGATGGCGGCAGCTAAATGCAGCAAGGGAGTATTCGTGTCCTTTTCTGTCGAAAGCACAACAGTGTGTGAAGTGGCTTTCGACAACGAACTGTGGAGAAAGCTGCTCGCAGAATGTGTGAGAATATATGGAGCCTCCGACGTTCCACTACCGAAGAGAACCAGCGAAGCTGTCCCGATCTTCAAGAAAGATATCGAAGAATTTGTGAGAAACAACGTCCGATTTTGTCTCGAGGTGCCGTCTTCCCATGCAGTAGACACGAACCATCGAGCATGTGACGACAACGGATTGCCATATTTGTTCCCCAGGTTAGAAGAGAGCACCCGTAGCGTGACTTTCTCGACGCTTGCTGACGTCCAGGCACTTGCTACCGAGGCGATAGATGCTCAGAAACAAGCTCATTTGCTGAGTCGTCGAAAAGCCAGCGAAATCCTAGCCTTCATTCTGACCGACACAGACAGGCTGGCAGACCCAGAACTTCCCCATCATTTACCCCTTGCTTATGGCTTGAAGGGATACAGCCTCCCAGTACAAGTTCTCCGCCTGATGTGTGGTGATGTGAAGAATGTATGCCATGCCCACGGCATCAACGTGGTCTGTGAGTGTTTCGACGGTCAATGGCATAATTTATGCATCAGGGGCGAAAACGGAGAGCCGCTCAATCGCCTGGAATTAGCAAAACAGGGTTGGAAAGATGTCCAGGGAACCAAGAAACAAGTACAATTAACATTTCTCAAGGGGCTTTACAGAAACGAAAACGGATCGTACGACCACGTACAGGCTCAAAGGATGGGAGGAAGGCTGTGTTCAACATCAGCTGACAGTCGCATGGGGACAATAGTCAGGCCTGTCAAAAAGTCGTCGTGGGAGAGGATTACAGAAAAGAATAAGACCTGTGAATCTACACATCAGTTGACGGAGGATGAGCCAGAAAACACCGATGAGGCTCGGAATCCACAGGAAACAATGGACGTAGATGAGAGTGAATCGCAAGTAGCAGAGATCCCATTCGCCCCAAGTAAAAACGACTTGGATTCAGTTTTGTGGCGACTGAAGGCAATGTCACCGAACGAGTGGAAAACGATGACAACTGAGCGATTAAGAAAATTGTTGAACGTAAAGGGGTTAACCAAGAAGTTCACCAAAGTCGAGCTCCAGGTATTGACAACCGCCTGGGGGAATCATCATCCAAGTATAAAGGATTGTGCCGGCGCGAAGCTGAAAGCTGATATCGTCATCAAATTGGCCCAGGCATTGGGTGCTTCGAACGAAGAAAATTCCTCGGCAAAGACAGTACCCAGGAAGAGAAGAATCGGGAAGTTGATGACTCTGGCTTTCCAGGTGTTGTCCTCAAAAGCGTATCCAAAGGCAGCGTTGAATGTGGTCATGGCAAAATTGATGTACCCAGAACGCGAGGTTGCATGGGAAGCAGCTAGCCCACTCCCAATGCGAGTTTACTATTGGAAGACAAGAAGTCAAGATGTTCAGCCATCCAGAGTACAGTAAGTCCCGACAGAAAGTTGAACCCCGTGTGATTGATCCCAGTCATCTCTTGACCAACAATCGAACGCGAGTCCTTACTAAGGGTGTTGCAGGGGTGAAACAAACGGCCTTCGTGCGGGTCTGCGAAACCCATCCAGGTGTGATCAACCGGGCTCTCATTGTAGATTTGGTAGATAAACAAAGCGTTACGAATGCCCAGGCGGTGTTTTCTGTGGCAATGGAAGAAGCTTTAAGGCAAAACGGTGACACTGCCGAAGCTCAATATGTCAATAAAATCCGAAACTGGTACGAAGCTATCGATACCCCGGGTTTGAGTGCGGCGGACAGGGTGGAGAAACTCCTATCATTCCGACAATACTTACTAGACGGTGTCTCATTCTGTTCTTTCCCTCCACCTGGTCAGTTCTTGAAGGGGATGTCTCTGGTGCAGTTCTGTGGATTCATCCAAAATACAGATATTCGGTTGCAGCTCTACAATATTGGCAGTGGTACATACAATCACAGGGCGATCGACACACTCGCGGTGGAATCATTCTTCGTTGATCTCACTGAATTGGACCCAACAGGTTGCCCTAAAGCCGTGAAGATCCCCCGCATGTTGAGCAATGTTACAGAAATCAACAACTATCGACATGACGCTGACAACAGGTACTATTAAATAACTTTTAATGCTTTGGAATATATCAGTATTTGACCAGACCTGTTACAGTATATACTATGTATTGTTGGCCTTCTTATACTATATCAGAGGCGATATAAACTTGTTCAAAAGTATCTTTCCATATACCTCCCATGATTCAGATTCGAAGCAATTCTAATCAGGTTACGTTACGCAAAAATGGGAGAAGAAACTGACTGAACCAATTAATGTAAGGGAACAAACGTTAAATGAAACGATTAAAAATAACAGTGAACTGTAAATATTGAACACTTATTTCAGATGTTTCTCCATGGCGACGAAAGCTAAAAGTGTTTACCCCATTAAGGTCCTTGATGGCATCCTGGATCTCCCTGCAACAGCGACTGGTGTAACCCAATGCACGATTTCTGCGACAAACAGATCTCGCTGTACTAAAGCAACGTGCATACCAAAGTGAGTGCATTATCCATATGACTGTATACGTTGATTGTTGTTGGATGAACACGCGAGAAGCGAGTTGAAATGACATCATTATGCAGAACAGTTATAAACCTTGACACAATATATTTCGTCAGGCCATGACCCCCGGGCATGGTTATGCTTTTACTCTAACATGCATTAATCCTTTGAATTGGCACTCTTGCAGGGACCATGTCTTTGACCAACCGGAAAGGTGTTCGAAGAAGCGTCACTTGAAATCAGCCAGGATATCGCTTCCACATGAACCATCGCGAGGGACACTTCCTGTAAGGGCTTTGAGATTCAAGCGAGATGAATCGAAAATATCCACTTTGATGAAGCTTGGATTGAAAGATGACCTCTCGTCTACATGAGTTTGACTGTTGACAATTCTAGTTCTTGGTGTAGCCGCTACTGGTGTTCTATCACCCACCGGAGACCTCCTTCTCGAACAATGTCAGTGACATTCGCTGCAATTTTCACCGATATTTAGTACAATCGGATCAGCTTGCTGTATCGAGTATACGGTACCATTGACAATAGTAGAATATAAAGTGCAAATTCCGGCGCAGGTTGTGCTAAATGGTGCGGGGGAGGTTGGGCGGCGCAGTAACACTTCCGGTGACTTTTGGCCATTTCCCGCCGTGACTTAAGGCGAGGAACTAGGCGGACTTACACGTTATCTAGGCGCAAAGCATCATGGGACAGTACAAGATGGCAACCAACCGGACAGGTCTAATCCCACTGTTCTGATTGATCCCATTGTGCCATGTGCGGCGTCATATTCACCTCACCTTGTAGCGCACATTATGAGCGCGATTTTGCACTTTATATACTACTGGCATAACCCAGAGATTACACGTTTGATAACAGATTAATCTATCAACGTATAGGCACTGTTAGTAGTGGTGTTCTAAGTGTTGTCATAATCCCTTATGGTGACTGAGATACATCTTTTTTGGATGACGACTCTATAACGAATATTATGGATCACGAATACTGATCAGCGATACGGATTTGATATTTTTGGAACATCATGATGTCCTACCGGCATCATTGAAAACTGTTGACCGCTTCTCTCTTGCAGGAAACAAGCCTATGTTTATGTATACTATGATTGTCTTTTTGAATTTGGTGCTAATACTGTTATATGGAAAATGGAATAGGTCTTTGGATTATGGACGCGGATGTTCTCTAATGGACGACGGCTGGATTATGAATGACGGACTAGACGCTTGTAAT
>JAVTVY010026020.1:0-10393 GCA_036873755.1 Hanleya hanleyi
AAATAATGGGGCCTTCTCAAATACAAACAACATAGAGTTTGAGTGTTTTCACCTTCTTGTTGAAGAAGGCTGTAAATCTGTAATGTCTAACTCATTTCTATATTTAGAGAATTCTCCAAATATCTTGGGTTTTTAAGCTATTTTGTATAAAGGTCTTCGACGTCATGGGCATGGAACTTAGAGAGAATATGTTCTAGTATCAGAGTTACCCATGGAGAGAAAGATATGTCAAGTTGAGGTTGCAAGAATGATGCTATCACAATGGCAGGACTCTCAAAATATGACAGAATTTTACAAAGATACAACACTCTGGAGAAAATTTGCATAATAATCAAGGTTCAAGATTGTACAGGTACCAGGAATTTACAGGTAAAATGATTTGATTTTCCAGTCCCTCCCAATCCTTTAGAAGAATATTTGCATACTGGTTCAGATACGTTTTTTTTCCTGGTAAATCCATGCAACCCTATTATGATCTAAACAATGAGATCTTCTCCAATACTTGTACAGCACCATGAGTAAAACGACTGGACAATTATATTTGAGCAGTTTAGGTGTTTTCACCTTGCTGCTGCATAAGGTTGTACATACTTTGTATGGAGTCTTCAGAATTTTTCAAGATATCTTGGTTTGTTAGGCCGTTTTTTAATTGTTTATTTCTGCCAAGATATTTAGATCCCTGGTATGAATTATGAGTAAGTTATTACTTATGTAAATTGCCCGACAATGTTAATTCTCTGGTATGTGCAATCGTTTTCGTTCAGATATTTTCTACTTTCGTACCATCGTATGGGAAGTTGTACCTCAGAGTTTGCCATTTTCAATTCGACTATAACGTGGTTGCCTAGTCACCGTGCACCATTCGATATCACCGCAGACATCAACTTCGCAGTCATCGTGAACTGGTTGGTTTTATTTCCGGGTTGAATCTCGCAGTTATCATGTAGGATTTGTGTCGTATCGTCGCGCCCCGAAAAGTGTAGTATATGTTCTCATGTATTTTCCGTGTTGCGTTCGTAGTTTGAACAATTTTGTGATATTTTGGTAAGGCTTTTGGTGTAAGACCTCCCATTCAAAAGGTAATATCCGGGATAAAAGGCTGACAATATAACTTGCAGCAGATCCTTTGTCAATAAAATTTTGCCCACATTTTAGTTAGGCAATCTTAATAAATTAATATCCTATCAATGCTCCCCAATCGTATACATGTCGCTATATAGGATCTTACGTATTTCAATTGAATTTGGGGTTCTGAGTGCCCATATCATGGATATTTAATAGCATTATGACATCACGGTCGCAACTGGACTTATCCATTTGCAGTCGGGGAGGGGATATAGGTTCATTGTGTCCATTTACCCCAACGTTTACACCAAAAATCAGTTCATTTTCTACCCCGTATTATGGTGCCACAATGTCTGGACCGCGGCAACATGAAAAGACACCCCGCCAGCGAGCCGGCTCGGTTGAGCCAACCAAAAATTCTTTGTCATCAATGTCCCCTTCAAAGCACTATGAAGCGTTCTCGGGATTGGTTAACACGCGAGTTACTGCAAGCCTGTTAGATCCTACATGCGACATATCCAAATGGGGAAGCAGATAGGATTTAATTTTAATTAGATTGTTAGTTAGGTCATTGTGCACTAATTCCTTGTCTTCCCGTGTTGTGCTCATTAGTATTCAGCTACCTGGAACATTCATTTGCATCTACTCGTTTAATTTACCTGTCTATTCGTGTCTTCTGCTATGGCGATTAACTTCGACCGCTTAGCGTTTACTTTGCGTGTGGGGAGGGACCTGTCAAGTTGCCTGGCTGGTTTCCGGACTGTTTCGTACAGTCGTTTGTATGTGCAGGTTTCGAGATGAGGATATTCGGGCACTGGGCCAAAACCCATTCGTCCAGAGAATGGTCACTGAAGTTGATGTCGCGCGATATCATGACCAATGTGCTGGAGTTAGGGGCTTTCATTATGCCTGGTCATGGCTCGTCTATCAAACTCGTGCCATGAGGGATATCTTATAAGCCAAATTGATTACGAACCGGTTAATTCGGGAACATTCCTGGGCACATTCGTGACCTCATGACCTCTCCGAATATGCCCATATTTGAGCGGATTAGGTAATGTGTTTGTATTGAATTCACATGTATCGTATCTGTCGTTGTTTACACTTGTGGTTCCCTCGGGGACTTCAAAGAATTTTTTCTCCAGCTTTTCTCCGTATAAACTCGGCCTTCGTCGAAATATACCGAGATGCCACGAAGGTTGCGCATCGCCCCAAAATGCCGTCCGTTCATTGTCTGACATTTGAAACCGACAGCTCCAGTAATAATGGTACAGCTCTAAAATGCCTACTTGCCCATGGTAGGGAGGTATACAGACCTGCATTATGGAGGATGGGGGCTTTGGACTGTGATCTGTTCGTTGTACATTTATCCCAGTATTCACATCCTTGCATGGGTGAACGTGTCAGTGTACTGGCTGCTAGGCTTTATTAACACGTGTGATGTTGCACAGTTCTTTGAAGAGTATCGTATATAGGTGCAGTCCGTTGACAGTTGTTGAACATCATCTTTCCGTTCCGAGTCGGACGTCTTTAAAGTGGCGCTGATGTGTCACATTGGAGCATTGGGTTCACTGTTATATGGATGTAAAATTGATGGCAATCCTGCTCTGTTGCCCGGTGTTGGTAGTCCACCCCGTCGTTTTCGTTGGTGGTAACACCTGCCGAGGCGAGATGGAAGCGAGGTCAGTAGTAGGTATAGGGCAACTAAAGTTAATTTTCACCCGGATGTAACTATGACGTCACAGTTTTCCAGACTGGTACGACGATTTTGATTGGCTGGCTGGTATTGTGTCGGCCCTGTTGTAAAGCAAGATGGCATGGCGGTTGTCGGCCCTGTTGTAAAGCAAGATGGCGGCGTGGTTCGGTGATGTTCGGGCGTGTTCGGGCCTGTTCGGGTTGTCGGCCCTGTTGATGATGTTCGGGCGTGTTCGGGCCTGTTCGGGTTGTCGGCCCTGTTGTAAAGCAAGATGGTGTTGGGTCGGCCCTGTTGTAAAGCAAGATGGCGGCTGTCGGCCCTGTTGTAAAGCAAGATGGCGGTGTGGTTCGGTAATGTTCGGGCGTGTTCGGGCCTGTTCGGGTTGTCGGTCCTGTTGTAAAGCAAAATGGTGTTGGGTCGGCCCTGTTGTAAAGCAAGATGGCGGCTGTCGGCCCTGTTGTAAAGCAATATGGCGGGGTGTCGGCCCTGTTGTAAAGCAAGATGGTGGGGGTGGTTCGGTAATGTTCGGGAATGGGATGAAAAAGGTATAAAAGTAGGTGATTTTTAGTGAATGGATTATAATCATTGGATTACTTTGGGAAGTTTTTTCACTGACCTGATTTGCCTGCCTGCCTGCCTGCCTGCCTATCCAGTTCCTGCCTGACCAGCTCCAGCTCCTGAGCTCCAGCCTGACCAGCCTGCCTGTCTGTTTCACCTCTAACCAGCCTGATCCGTGTGTTTGGAAGCATGACACGTGGAGAACATTTTCCCTTTGACCCAGCAGCTCCTCCGGTAGAAGTTTTGCCTGAAGACGAGCGTGTGAGGCAGCTTTATCAACGACACTGGGCTACCATACGCCACTGTTTTCACCGTGACCGTCGTCTATTGGATTTATATAACTTTCGACTGGAAGACCTCACGTATTTGTCTACTTACGCTGAGAGCATATTCAGAGACCAGGTGACAGCGTTCAAGTTGAATATGACATTTGGGTATATTTTACGGCACAAGGAGACGGACCAGCTGCGGTATTATTATCCCAGTAATAATACGTATGTGTTTGACCAGCCGTTCACGGTGACGGAATGGAATTCCCTGCAGCCACTGCTCGAACAATTGACTACGTTGGATCCATTGGAATGGACCCGGTTGCAACGTCCCAATACCCAATGGCTTGTGGAAATGGTGACCAACGTCACATTTTTCGTCACGAAAATGAGAGATCATCCTATCGGTGCTCCTGTACTACTCCCTCCTTGGTTGCTTCGTCGACGCGGCCTGTATGCATTAACGGCAGGGGTGAAGGGCCCCTACAAAGATCGGAAATGTTTGTTTCGGTGTTTGGCCGTACATGTGGACGGATGTGACCCCAAGAGTTGTGACACAGTGGCCAATCGCTATTGGGAACAGTACTTAGAGCAGCAAGACATGGATGAGCGGCACTTCCGTGGAGTTCCTTTCAAGAATTTGGATGACGTG
This sequence comes from Hanleya hanleyi, assembly GCA_036873755.1. NCBI lineage: Eukaryota > Metazoa > Mollusca > Polyplacophora > Lepidopleurida > Hanleyidae > Hanleya > Hanleya hanleyi. The sequence continues at coordinate 4,241 of JAVTVY010026020.1, forward strand.
GAAACCTTGTTCAACATCAATATCTTTGTATACCGATTACAACGGGAGGAGGACGATACATTGGTGGCTGAATTGGTTCGTCGTTCTACAGAGCGGTACGCTTCTACCATGAAAGTGAATGTGTTCGACTACAATGGCGTGAGTCATTTTTCCTTGATATACAATATGAGCCAGTACGCTGAGTCTTACAGTTGCGCTCAATGCCATCGGGTGTTTCACCGTACCACCCACTTACATCGACACGAGAAGAGTTGTACGAACGCTGTGAAGCGAGTATATCCTGGTGGTGTGTATCATAATACGCCTACTATTTTCGAGGAACTGGCCGATGAGGGTCTCATCATACCGGAGGCGGACCGTTATTTTCCCTACCGGGCGTGTTATGATTTTGAGGCCTTGTTGGAGCCCATGGACTTGTTTTCAGCGAAAACACAGTTTACGCAGCGCCATATTCCCCTCAGTGTGAGCATTTCCAGCAACGTACCTGGCTATGACGCTGTACCCATCTGTTTCGTGTCTACCGGGGATGCCCATGAGTTAATCTCGCGCATGATGGGGTATTTAGAGGAAGTCAGTGCGGCCAGTACGGAATTGTTGGTGTGCAAGTTCCAGGACATACTGGACCAACTGGATGATCGGATTCCTATACCGGGTGTAGCGTTTAGTGATGATGAAGAGTCGGAGTCGGAGTCGGGGTCGGTGTCGGAGTCGCAGCCCATGCAAATGCAGGATGTGCCTTTACCCAAACCCTATGCCGAAAAATTAAAAACGCGCTTCTTACAATACCTAGGCCAATTACCCGTGCTGGGGTTCAACTCGGGGCGCTATGATTTAAATATGGTGAAGGAATTTCTCTACCCTTACTTGGCCCAGGCGAATACCATCAAGTCGGTCATCAAGAAGATCAATAATCATATGGCCCTGACTACCACATCACTCCGTTTCCTGGATGTACGCAACTACCTAGCGCCTAATTATAGTTATGCTCAGTGGGTGAAGGCGTATGACTGTGCACAAACGAAAGGCCGGTTCCCTTACACGTATATATCGACGCTCGACCGTTTGGCGGAAACACAGTTGCCACCGCGGAATGCCTTCTTTGACGATTTGAAGCAAGTGGAATGTCCGGAAGACGCGTACCGTGAACTAGAGCAGGTATGGAACGATCAACACATGGAGACAATGCGAGATTTCCTCATATGGTATAATAACCTAGATGTGGTTCCTTTTCTGGAAGCGGCTGAGAAAATGGTTCAACTGTTTCGTCGTGAGATGCATGTGGACATCTTCAAGGAGTGTTTAAGTTTACCGGGTGTGGCGCTTCGCCATCTTTTTCAAGCGTGTCCTACGTACTTTTCGTTGATACAGCAGAAAGATGCGGACATGCATGAGTGTTTAAAGGAGAACATTGTGGGTGGTCCGAGTCTTATATTCCACCGTTATCACGAGAAGGACGTCACTACTCTGCCCGGAGGAAAACGGTGTGCCAAAATCATTGGCTTTGACGCTAATGCGTTGTACCTCTACTCCCTAGCCCAGCCCATGCCCAGCGGGGATTATACGCGTTGGTTAGCCGAAGGGCGGCATTTTACTCCACAACGCGCTTCTTACAAACATCTTGCCGACCAGTGGCTAGATTTTGAAGCCTATCGACGGGGAATTACTATACGACACCAGACCAACGCCACAGAGAAGCGGATAGGCGATCGTAGACTCCCCGTCGATGGGTTTGCCCTGGTGGGTAACACACCCACTGTATTCCAATTTTACGGTTGCTATTGGCACGGCCACGGATGCCATTTTAGTGCTGGGCGTTTCAACGACCGACGTGGGAAAACAGGTGAGGAATTACGGAAAGAAGTGGTGGAGAACGCGGAATATGTGAAAGAGAGAGGTTACCATCTGATTGAAATGTGGGAGTGCGAATTTCACACCATGTGCCAGGCCCTGCCTCATTTACGGCGTTTCTTAAAAGAGCGCGAGTATCCGTTGAGTCGTCGCCGACTGCTGAGTCTACCCCAGATGTTCGACGCCATTCGTTCGGGGGACCTGTACGGCTTTGTCGAATGTGATTTGCATGTTCCCGATACTCTCAAACCTCTCTTCGCCCAGTGCCCACCCATCTTTAAGAACACGCTGGTGGGTCGAGATGATATTGGGGACACCATGGGGGCATATGCTGATCAACACGAGTGTTTACCCCAACCTAGACGCATGTTAATTGGTAGTATGTGGGCAGAGAAAATCTTGCTGGGCACTCCGCTGCTGCAGTGGTACATGAGCCACGGACTGGAGATTACGAAAATATACCAAGTCATACAGTACGTACCTCACGCCTGTTTTGCGGCGAATGCCGACATTGTGACGTGTGCCCGTCGTCAAGGCGACCAAGACCCCAGTAAGGCCATCATCGGTGAATCGTGGAAATTGACGGGCAATGGCTATTATGGCAAAACGGTAACCAACCAGGATAAGCACGTGAACGTGAACATTTGCAATACTACCCAAGCCCGCAAAAAGGTGAATTCTCCTCTCTTTCGGTCGGTGGAGGTCATCGATGACGACACGTATGAAATCACTTTAGCCAAGAAGACTATCCGTTACAACTTACCCCTGCAGATTGGATGTATGGTATACCAGGTGGCCAAGCTGCGCATGCTGCAGTTTCTATATGACTTTATGGGTGTCTATTTTAATGCATCAGACTGGCAACTCATGGAAATGGATACGGACTCGGCCTACACGGCCGTCTCTAATGCGGATTGGGAGTCCCTGGTGAAACCAGAGTTACGGGACCAGTATGAGATGGAACGGGACCAGTGGTTACCGCGACGTGACCATTATCAGTATGATAAGCGTACGCCCGGGCTCTTCAAGCTGGAGTGGAGTGGGGATGCTATGATCGCGCTCTCCTCCAAGACGTATTACTGTTACGGGGGAGACGAAAATAAGTTTAGCTGCAAAGGAGTGAACCGGCGCGATCCCAACATCGACAAAGCCTTGTACTTGAACGTGCTGCAAAGCCAGGCCAGTGCGAGTGGCACTAACCGAGGATTTCGCGTGGTGGACCATCAGATGCGAACGTACATCCAGCAACGAGATGCTTTTACTTTCTTTTATCCGAAACGGAAAGTTCTGGCCGATGGTGTGAGCACTACTTACTTGGACTTGTGATTTGAACACTGTTAACTGCTGACAGAATTTTTTCGTACCCTCCTTGTATATACATACCACTACTACTACTATTCTCTATGTGTACATACCACCTGTATTCTATTTTGTATAGTGTGTAAGTAACTCCTGCTTGTTGACTTATTAAAAAACTGTAAAAGTCAGGATGGCCGAGTGGTCTAAGGCGCCGGTGCGTAAGTGCCGGTGGGCGATTGCCCGCGTAGGTTCGAATCCTACTCCTGACAGAATTTTTTTGTACTCCCTTGTATATACATACTACTACTATTTATTCTCTATGTATACATACCACCTGTATTCTATTTGTATATACTCCCTTCTTGTTGACTTACATAAAGAGAAAAAAGAGTGAAAAAAACCATGATTTTTTGTGTTTTTTCTTCATGAATTTATTCAACATCAATGAAACGTGAGAACAACAAGGTTATAAAAAACAAAGTACTGCGCAGTGCATTTTTTTAAGTTAACCAGAGAAATGGAGCATGCACATTAAACCGAGAGGCCGTCCAGTCATAGACCAGGACATCACGGTCTTCGGCTTGACAATAATCATCAAATTTATTTATGATCGTTTGCATAGAATGTCCTCTACTCCGGTGAGTGAGATAAAACACACAGTACTGTCCGCACACACTACTCAAGGGTCCTTGTAATCTTTGCGTATTCCAACGCCACTCTGTATTAGGAATAAAACACACAAGACAGGGTTTTTTGGTGAGATCTCATTTTTTTTTTTTTTATTCAGTGAACAACAACAACGTGAGAACAACCACGTGAAAACTCAAGCCCAGAACAAGGGGCTTGTCATTAACTGAAGCCCAGAACAAGGGGCTTGTCATTAACTGAAGCCCAGAACAAGGGGCTTGTCATTAACTGAAGCCCAGAACAAGGGGCTTGTCATTAACTGAAGCCCAGAACAAGGGGCTTGTACATTGAAGCCCAGAACAAGGGGCTTGTCATTAACTTAAGCCCAGAACGGGGCTTGTACATTGAAATGATGGGCGGCCCAGTCATAGACGAGTACATCGCGGTCCTCGGCCTGGGAGTACTCGTCAAACATCTGTACGATAGTAGATAAGGGTCTTCCCCGGCATCGATGGTACAGGTAAAACAAGCAATATTGTCCGCACACGCCACTGGTCAGGCTTTGCAACGTTTGACTGTTCCAACACCACGTCTCTGTGCCTTGATCCATGAAGTCTGTTAAATCGGGATGGAGGGGTGGCAGACCGTGCGGGTCAAAGTATTCCCCCTGCTCTTCTGTCAAGTACACGGCCACCCAGTGTTCACCGGGTCGATCCATCGGGTCCGTGTTGAGAACGTAAGCAGCCGGATACATACGGTCTAATGGAAACACATCTCGGGCGAACACCCCTTGAAAGACCCTACGTGTCTCTGGGTCATTCTCCAGCACGGTGGTTATCTGGTCTGTATCCATGTTAGGTGGAGAAGTCACACAGGACGTTGCGCGCCTTGTCCACTTGAATGATGTTGTCAAACTCGGCGTAGCAGATCACATTGACGGTGGTCGCCAGGGCTCGTGCAAAGTGGATTTCCAACCGTAAGTTGCCTTGCTTGGCCAGGGCCAGCTGATGGTCGTTCTCTAAGGTGGGGGTTAGATCGAAACAGAACAACGTATATCCGTTCGCGTAGTCTTCCCGACTGACCATATTCCCTTCGTCCTGGTTGATTTGACCGGTGGCTGTAAACAGGCTCTGATAGGCTCGAATGAAATTCCTCCGCCCAAAGTTCGGGGTTAAGGCCGTGGCTGGCACCTGTTGTCCATCCACATGCAGGGCCACAAAATTGATGCCGAAATGTTTAAAGTCAAACGGATTCTCTGGGTAGGCTCCACTGAAACTGGTATTTTCCACACAGGCCAGGATCAATCGCTTGGGTAGTTCCCCCAGGAACAGGTTTTCTTTGTTGGCGCCCATATTTCCAGCAGGCACAGAGAACACTTTGGTTTGCACACGTCGGATAGGGTACTGGGCTGGTTTTGTTTCCAAGGCTTTCATGTTACAACACATATAAGGGAAGTGGGAAGAGGTGCCGACATACTGACTGCGTCACATGACTTCACAGAATAGTCTTCTGGTTAACCTATTCTAAAGCACATACCAAGAATCTAACGATTAGTGAAGTATGTGTTAATATCTCAGGTACGCTTTTATTGTACCTGTTCATGTGGCAACTTGGATGATATGACCACACGGCCCCTAGCACCGGCATAAGCGGTATTAGATACAAATCTAGAGAGCTATGATGGAAATGCTCTGACAACTCGTATACTGGTAATTGGTGAGCTGTTTCGCTGTGACAACTCGTACATTGGAGATTGGTGAGCTGTATCGTCGTCAGATGTAAATGACGGCATTTAACACAAAAGACTAGTCTGTAAGGCCCGATGTCGACCCAGCATCAACTTCCCACAAATGCCAACATATATCAAAGACCAAAAGGTCTGTACAGGGGGCGGGCCTCGGGGACGAAGCGTCCACCAGCAGAATCTCGCCATATACAGGTAAAAATTACAACACATATAAGGGAAGTGGGAAGAGGTGCCGACATACTGACTGCGTCCCATGACTTCACAGAATAGTCTTCTGGTAAACCTATTCTAAAGCACATACCAAGAGCCTAACGATTCGTGATATGTGTTGTATCTCAGGTACGCTTTTATTGTACCTGTTCATGTGGCAACTTGGATGATATGACCACACGCCCCTAGCACCGGCATAAGCGGTATTAGATACAAATCTAGAGAGCTATGATGGAAATGCTCTGACAACTCGTATACTGGTAATTGGTGAACTGTTCCGCTGTGACAACTCATACATTGGAGATTGGTGAGCTGTATCGTCGTCAGATGTAAATGACGGAATTTAACACAAAAGACTAGTCTGTAACGCCCGATGTCGACCCAGCGTCAACTTCCCACAAATGCCAACATATATCAAAGAC